>CAUYQG010131230.1:0-90994 GCA_963574415.1 Tarsius wallacei
GCCTGTAATTCCGGCTACTTGGAAGGCTGAGGCGGAAGGATCGCCGGAGCCCAGCAGGTCGAGGCTGCAGTGGCCGGGAGCGGCCACTGCACTCCAGTCTGGGTGACAGAGTGAGACTCCAACTCAAAAAAAAAAAAAAAAGAAATGGATTTTAAAGGAAGAGATGTTTTAGCTGATGGAATTTAATTGCATATACAGACAGATGGGCATGGGGCATGGGCTGGGCTGGAACAGCAGACTCTCACCAAAGATCTAGAGGCACAATGGTTAAGAGCCAAGACCAAGTATGGTGCAACCAGGGTCTTGGGGCAGAGAATTCAACAGAAAAGCGTCAGGAGGTGACTCTAAAAAGGTGAACATGATGAACTCTGTGCCCTGTACTGATGAGTTATTTATCCTGTGTGCAACTGGGAGCCACTGAAAAGTCTTGAGAAAGAAAAAGGCATAATCAGATGTACTTTTAAAAGACACTCTGGCGTCATTTGGGAGAAAAAGGAGCAAGGCTGGAATCTAGCAAGACTGGAACAAATGCTATAAACTAAGTAAGGAATGATGGTGGTTAGCACTAAAGTAGCAGCAGTGAGGATGGAGAAAAAATTGACAGATATTTAAAATATAAAGGTGGCATAATAAAACAAGGATTGATTGAATATAGTTTGCAAAGTAAAGGAAGGACTCTAAGATACATAAATAGATGATAGATAGATAGATAGATAGATAGAGATGGTAGATAGGATAGAGAGAGAGAGATGATACATGATAGAGATAGATAGATGATAGATAGGATAGACAGAGAGATGATAGATACATGATAGGTGATACAGATAGATAGGATAGAATATACAGAGAGAGAGGATAGATACATTATAGATGATAGAGATAGATAAATGATAGAGATGATAGATACATGATAGATAAATAGATAGATAGATAGATAGATAGGACAAACAGAGAGAAGATGGATGATAGATACATGATAGGTGATAGATAAGGTAGGAATGATAGATACATAACAGATGTAGGTAGATAGATAGATAGATAGATAAATGATAAATAGATAATCTCATATTGTATATATATATTTATATCCACGGTGAATTTGCATTTCTCATTCTCAAAACAGTTGTGCACCATACACACAAATTTTAAATTTTGCCTGAGTCATAAGTGGAACAGCTTGGTATTCTATATCCATCTTCAGCTACTACTTCTTTAAAATATCCAGGCAATATGTGGTTATATGCATATGTCAAAACAATGCTTTATATAGCTAGGTTCACAGCTAAAATAATGTATCTCCATCCATTCATTCATCAACAAACATTTAGCATCAACTTCTTAGTGTCCGTGGTTGATCTAGACACTGGGGGACAAAAAAGGGAACATAGAGTCAAGTGGGAATTAACAAAGGGACCAGCTTAATCAGTCTGTGGAGTAATGTTGGCTCATGAGGACTTCTGGATGAGATTCTCAACAGATCTCTCTTAGAGTCGGTTATCTATTTCCATCTCATTCTGTCTCCCTCTTCCCAATAAGTTCGTTACAGAAAAAGACTGTTTCCTATTTATCACAGAACCTTGCACAGTAGATGCTCAATAAGACGAATGGAAGGATGGATGAATGAATGGATGGATGGATGGATGGAAGGAATGAGTGAAAGAAATAAATGGATATCGATCTGACCTCAAAGGATAGAGGAAGAACAGCCATCAATTCATGGAAATTAATGGGTAAATAGTGCTATATGATGAAAGGGATTTATTGAGAAGGTACTGGATTAAATGGGCCATTGGTTCAATTTTGTTTCGTGGAGTTTGACCCTTATCAATTGATTCTCATTGCTTAGTATTTATTGAGCCAGATTTTCTCTGTACTTAAGCTACTCCCTGGGAGAAGGTTAGACACTTCTGGAAACTGCATTAACTCTTTTAAGCCACTAGGGTGCTATTCAGTGAATTACTTTTCAGTAATTAAAGACGCCACCACACAAAAACACAATGTGCTGGGAAATGGAGAGCTAATCTCCCTTCCTGCCTTTCCCAGCTGCCCATTTCTGATGATGGAAAAGATAGGGTGCAAATATGTGGGGATTACACAATGACAGTCATTCCTGGTTTCAAATAAGAGCCTACAGTAGTCTCCTCCTAAAACCCACGAATTTTTCACATTAGAGAACAAAGATTAGCAGGATCAAGTGACTAAAGCACTTAACGGCTTTAATCCTTATTCCTGCACAAATTCACTCTGTGGTTTTGTACTTATCTCCTTCAAACTCTTTACTTTCTCTGCCCCACTCTGAGCATCTGCAGGATGATAAGAGCAGTTGTGGGTTCTGGACAACACCTATCTCTAATCTTTTTTCTTCTAATATTAAAAAAAGCAAAGCTGGGTTTGAATGACTGCTTGTCTTTTCAGGTGCCCAAATACATGCCTGAAATCGATTCATTAAGCAGGAAGGGTCTGCCCTCCCCCGCCTCATCCCCTTTAAAGCCATTCACCTTCCATTTTCAAGTATCTTGTGCTGCTAGTTTGCATCTTTAATTATCCAGAGCACTGGTCTTGTTTTATATGACTTACAACAAGCAGTTTTATCTTTAGTTCATTTAAGCAAAATCATCCCTGGTTTGAGCCAAGACATATTCAATATACAATTACCTGGTGGGTCAGGGCTCTGCCGTTTTGTCATTTTTACTGGCATTTTCTCCATTATTGCTAAGTACTGAGCAGTATAAGCTGTCAGAGCCACATGGCTGGCCTGAAACTTAATTTTCCTAAATTGCCCAATTCTTCAGAAACAGCTTACCCCCCAAGCACAGTCCCCTTGACAAGGGGCAAATCGGGTTAAACTTCAAACTGAGTTATATAGAGCTTGCCGAGAGCAATGGTAGAAAGGAAGCAATTAAGCAGAATTTGGGTTTGAGGGACGAATTAGACTTTTAGAGACAATACAGAATTCTGTGTCAAAGTGACTGCTCAAAAGTCTGTGAGAAGCAAGAGGTTTTAGATTATGTTGTGCCAGAGTAAGAGGAGCCAGGCAAGGTGAGGAAAAGAAATTCTCACTGAACACCCATTATGTCGAAGACGATACACTAGACATTTTTATATGCATTGTTTAATTAATTCTGGCAATAACCTTTAAGATAGATATTCTTATTTCTGTTTTACAGATGAGAAAACAGAGGTAGAAAGTTTAGTGGATTGGCCAAGGATAACATAGCTAGTAAGTGAGGCCATCTCATTCAGCTCTTCTGAATCCATCCACAATGTTCTTTGCACTAAACCACCTTGGACACGATTTTAAAGCAATTTTCTGCAGCAAATGACTAGTAATCTAGTATTACTGTCTCTCTGATTAAAAGTCCTGAGATGTAAGAGAGGAATGCGAAATGCCTATTATCAGTCTTTCCTTACCTTCACCCCATTATCCTCAGGGACACTCACCTGCTTCCTGTCTTGCCTCCAGGTGATCTGAGAGAAGCATCTCCATGGTTTATGTCTATTCTGGATAACATCTTAACTCCTTGCACTTACTTATGGGGAGAAGCCCTTTGAAGTCCAATAAGCTACCCAGTTTCTATCACCTAGAGAATTTGAGAAAACACAAATCAGTTTAGCCTCTTGCTTTGCATTAGCCTCAAAGACAAACTGCCTGTTCCAGCTTTTAATGAAGAGCAGAACAAGATTATTTCCTAAATCAGGGTGTCTTAGTGAACAGATGCACACCTCAGAGCACATTAAAATGCAAATTTGGAGACAACCTGACAATTTTTCCAAATCTTTTCTCTCTCTCTCTCTCTCTCTCTTTCTCTCTCTCATTCTCTCTCTCTCTCTCTCTCTCTCTCACACACACACACACACACACACACAAACACAAACTTACTCTACAGCATTGAGAGTTTGAGAATTTGTTTTAGCAATGTTTATTATTCTGACACTAATAGGTATTTCAGTTTTCAGTTGTGTGATAATGGAAACCTAGACTATGAATTCACAGCCACTAGTGATCTACATGAATATAAAAACTGGGACAAGCTTAGAAATTGGACTATACTGACCAAAGATGCTCAATAGCTTCATTTCTCCTCAGGTGACATCTCTAACCCAGGCCCTTGAGCACAGTTAGCACATGCAGTTCTGAGCCACGGCAGGTGAGCAAGAGTCTTCTGACGGTGTTTTGCTTCCACCACCCATTTCTTCATGCATAAGCTTTGGGTCAAATCACACTGCCAAACTGTGTGGTGAAGAATTAACTTCAACCAAACAGAGGTGTGGTCTTTGTCCTGGCTCCTTGGAGGTAACCTCTAACCCCTTGGAATTGCCCAAGTGACAGGGTGTCTATGTTATTCACGGTAGTCCCTCAGACCACACATGATCATCTAACTAAGAAAGTGAATACCTGATAGTTTATGCTAAGAGATGTTACAGGGTGGAGCCAACCTAATGGATAGGCTTAGGATGAAGGCTGATCATGTCAGAAAAATCAACCATGTGACTAGAGAGTTGGAGCTATGGGCCATGGAAATCAACCTGACTTCTGGGTAGGAAAGAAGGGATGGAGACTGAGCTCAACTGTGTGGGCAATAATTCAACCAACCAGGCCTAGCAAATGAAGCCTCGATAAAAACTCTACAAGGAAGCTAGGATATGCCTCCCAGCTTAGTAATACTCTGTGTATTGCCACACACAAATGCTAGGAAGGTGACATATCCCTGAGAACATGGAACTATCATGTTTGGGACCCTCTAAGTCCCACATTGTATCGTATATGTCTCTTCCTCTAGCTGGTTCTGATTTGTATCCTTTTGCTGTAATAAAACTGCAATTGCAAATATTTCACTTTCCTGAGTTCTATAAGTTGCTCCAGCAAATTATCAAACCTGAGATATTCTTTGGTGACTTCCAAATTCCTGGACTGCTGGTCTGAAGTGAGGGTAGTTCTGGGGAACTTCATACTCGGGGCTGGTATCAGAAGTCTTAGGCAGGCTTGGCACGTGTCCTTCCCCTTGAGCCTGGCTGACTCTGGGTATAATCCTATTTTCTGAAATCCACTGTTCAAATATAGTTACACATGATCCTCCTGCTGGCCCTGAGTCACACCTCACATCTATCTCAGTCTCATCGTACCCTCTATTCAGTTTATGAAATGTGTCTTTCACAGCCTCACCCTAAAGTCAAAGATAAAAACCTTTTATTTATGGTCACTACTCCCTGTGTCAAAAAAAATGTTTAGATGATTCAAATAAAGATTAATGAGTTTATTCAGTCAATGCACATCAGGAAGCATCTGAAAACTCTCTGGGTGGAAGAGAAGCAGGATTGTTATTTTATAGGGTGAGGGGATGAGAGAGGCATGTATCCATGTGGTCCAGCTCAGGTAACAGATTTCATCTTTAACAGCTCTAAAAGTTGAAATTGGGATGTTGCCCAGTCATTGGTGTGATTCCATCCCCAAAACTGTCAGAACAGTGCTCTCAAGGAAAATTTCTGCAAAACTTACAGTTTGTGGGATAATTAGGATTTAGGGATAGGTAAGATTGTGTAGAGGGAAAAGGGAAAATAGAGAAAGAAGGCAGGGGTCAGAGGCAAGAGAAACCAGGGGCCATCTCTGTCTTAGTCTTTTTAAGCTTCCCACATATAGGCCATCAACATCAAGGCATTCAGAAGCTTAGGTTCTCCCACGTCCATCCTTTACAACCCCTGCCTCTTGCAGGCAGGCATATACTCATCAGCACTACTGTACAGGACCAAGACTTCCCACTGTGAGACTGAAGCCACATTCCCTGTAGATCTATGTGAAACATAAAGAGATGCATGGCTTCTCCGCTGGGAACTCTGATGTGACATGGAGTGTCTTGTCGGCATTTTACTTGGTGCCTTAGAAATGAGTCTTGTTGATTGCCAGGCTCTCTGAGCCTGGTGATTTCTACATTTTTTTTGTACTTTCTAGAGAAATAGGCCTATTGCAATGCCAAGTATGCTACTCACTCACTCACGCACTCACTGCAACGTTGCTCCTCCTATGGTCCCCAGTCTCTGAATGCAGCATCTTCCTGCCTTTTCCTTTCCCTTGACAATCAGGGCAGAGATGCTTACTGAGCTGTTGGAAGCTTGGAGCACTGAGGACCCATGATATCCCTAAATACTTGTGCTACTTGCTTTCCGCTGTTTATTTTGTGGGAGATAGTCAATTCTCTGCTCAAGATGTCAGATTAGTCTTCCAGATAAGAAAATAGGAGAACTGGGAAATTTTTTTTTTAACGTCTTTGTAAAACAAGAGAGGAAATAACTTAAAAGAAAGTCTTACTACTTTACAATGCCACATGGAATCTCTAACATCTCTGCTGTCCTTTCTAAGCCTGATAGAAAAATCTGGAGTGGAAGTCCAAAAGCCCAGAGTCCAGGTCCAGCCCTCCCCTAACCCGCTGTGTGACACGGAGCAGGCTGCATGACTTCTCCAGGCCTCAGTTCCTCATCTGTGAAATGTACAGATGACCTCTGAGGTCCCTTTCAGCTCTGAGTTTTCATGATGAAGAACTCTCCCCGTGGAGAAGGATTGAGGATGGGAAGTCAAACATGAGAGAGTGAGCGACAGAAAGGGGACCCTTTATGTGGGGCCAGAGTCAAGGAAGAGTCAGATCTCCCCTTCTCTTCATAAGAGACTGCCTTGTCTGGAGTGACCCTGAACACCGTGGCTCTGAGAAATATATTAAATATCTGAGAACTGCTATTATTCTAAGTGATGAAATGAACCACTGAGACTAGAGTGGAGATTAAATTGAAACCAGGCTGACTGGTTATGCCGTCCTTGATTGTGTGCTGTTAAACACCCGCCTGAGTGGGCACGTCAGGCTCAGTGAAAAAAAGAGATGATTTTTACTTAACAATGAAATAAACCATTATAAACCTAGAGAGGTCATTTTAATAGTGGGAGGGAAGGTAATTTGAGATGATTCTATTAAAATTAATTATCTCTCCTCATTTGCATTTTAAAGCATAGTCGTCAGATATTAAATAGACATGAAATATGTAATTTGCTATGTCAGTTGCAAATATTACTCAGGCATTGAAAAACCAAAAATGAGGTTTGGAAGTTTTTTTTATAGTGCCCTGGTAGTTGAGGTCTGCCATAAGTTTCATGGCTAGTAAAGCCCTTCTCTAGATTGAATCTGTCTGCGCATTCTTAAAAGCAATGAGAATATAAGATCTTCAAAATAGAAAGAATAAAGCAAAAAAAAAGCAATTAATACTTTATGCCAAAGATGCTGAAAACTTTAAAGCTTGAAAGGATCACTGAGATCCATTCAGTTTCTGTCTTTACAGACAGGACATGAGCAGTGGGAAGCGTTTACACTGTGGAAGTTTGCATCTCTTTCTTCCAAGGGTTTGCAGCAAAATTTGCTTTTCTTTAAAAAAAAAAATATGATTTCCAAATTTCTTTCTACCTGAGCTTCATACAGACTCTCTTCTAAAACCTATAATAGCATATATTCTATATCTGACATTTTGTCAGATTTTAGTCTTCAGCCCCAAGGTGGAGTGGCAGCTAATTAACACAGAAAATCACCTACTATGTTTCAAACACTATGGTAGACACCGGGAGGGAAGCAAAGATGGTAGGAATTCCTGCCCTAGTCAGAAGAGAAACATGCAAGCAAATAACAGAGCAATATTGGAATGGCAATGGGAAAACAGAGATAGAAAGTCTGCTTAAAGAATTAGAGAAGGCTTTCTCCACAGAACTCTGTAGTTTTATATATACAGAACACTCCAGATATTCAATTCTTAACTCCTGCAGACACAGAGCTTGAAAGAGTTGTTGCCTCTATGTGCTGAAAAAAACACTTGTGACCTCTTAGAATGTGTAAACTGGAAAATTAGGAAAAACTCCCATTCTGAGAAATGATCTGCAAGCAAAAGGTCACACAGCACATGATGCATTACAGAAGGCCTAGTATGACACATTACGTACCTTACCAATCTTTCTGCCAATTAATATCTCACACTAAAGCAAAACACACAAGAACCACCATTTTGAAAACATCCTTCTCCCTACCTCCCAGGGGAGCAGCTTGGCAGGCATCACGGTCCTGCCTGCCTCCTTCGGCTGTCCTGCCAATAACAGGCACAGCAGACCGAAAAGAAAGAAAACAAAGGGTGAACATAAAACATGATATTTCTGTCGGCCCGACAGCATAGCTTTCCCTAGAATCCACACGACTGCTGAGAGGTACTGCAGATCTTTAAAAATCAGGTTGACACTTGCTATTTAGGATTGCAATAAGAAAGTCCATTATACTAGTTGTTAACATTCTGAATAATACTTAAAAATAGTAATCTATATATAATTTATCTTCTAATATAGCACTATTATTTCTGGAAAGCTTGCAGCAAGACTGAAATGGCTTTATTCCAACCACCAAAATCAATTCTTTTGTACAAATTTGATATAGGCAGCCTGTGTACCATTTGAAAAGGCTCACTGACCTGTGAAGCCTGGCATTTGCACCATAAAATTTAGATCTTATTTGATGAAGTTATTGAACATTGTACTTACCTCATCTAAGGTTTGAAAGCAATTGTACATACTCTCACTTTTTCTCTTTAAGAGGAAGTTTTCGATAAGCGGCAAATCAAATTGCATGTGCTTTGGGCTGGGTAAAGACACAGACAGTCTAGACTGCACTTAATGAAAACTATAAGTTAATTTTGAGTGTGATGCTGGAGGTTCATTGCCAAGTCGAAATGATGAAGATTATTTTTAAAAGGCTTTAGAAGTGGAGAAAAAATACATAATGCAATATCTGAATATGAGTCTATTTTCTTCAGTATATTGCTAATTAAAAGTTTATTTTCATATTCTCTAATCTTAAAATTCAGGGGAAATGAATGATGCACAAAATCTGTCTGCCGTGGTAAATGGGGATAATAAAGAAAAGGAATATCCAACCTTCTTAATAACCAACTCTACGATGACCCATATGCAAATGAATCACCTAATTTCTCACTGCTACATTGCAACCAATCATGGACATCACTTTTAATAGTAAAACAAAAGCAGTCGAAAAAAATAGCCTGATCCACTGTATTCATAAAAAGAACAGGCTTAGCAGCTATGAACATTCTTATACATGTCTGGTGGAAATATGTAGTCATTTAACTTGGATTTGCCTAAGAGTGAGTTTGCTAAATCATGGAATCACATGTTTAGCTTTATAGGTACTGGCAAATAGTGTTCCCTAATGGTTGTACCAATGTTGCAACCACCTGGAGTGTGTGCGAGTTGCTGTTGATCTGCATGCTTGGCAACACTGGGTACTATCAGTCTTTTTTATTTTAACCATACTGGGTATATAGTGATGACTCATTGTGGTTTTGATTTGCACTTCCCTCATATGTAGTGAAGTACAGTGCCTTTTGGGTGTTTGTTGGCGATTTGGATGTCTTCTTTGGGAAAGCGCCTGTTCAATGTTTCTGCTCATTTTGGACATCATAATTTTTGTCTTTTACTTACTAACTTGTAGTTCTGTATAAATTCTCAAAAGAAATTTTTGTTCTCTCTCTCATATATATATGAGAGAGAGAGATAGCCATTCAACATCGTTAAACAGAATTATAAAAATACTAGCATTAAACAGACTGAACCATGAGTGAAAACTGTCATGTACAACTCTAATCTCACCACAGGTTCACATCACTGATGAGAGCTTCCAGCATCTAATTTAGACAACTTGACAGAAGATGATCTATGATCACAAACCTAGAAGGACTCAAACATTGGCTGGAATGTGGCAAAAGAGTCAAGGATTTTAGGATTATTCCAACAGACTTACTTAGTGAGCATGATTTTCTTTTTCTTTTTCTTTTTCTTTTTTTTTTTTTTTTGAGTTAGACTTTCACTCTGTCGCCTAGGCTGGAATGCAGTGGCATGCTCACAACCACCCCAGCGTCAACCTGCTGGGTTCCAGCAATTCTTCCGCCTCAGCCTTCCAAGTAGTCAGAACTACAGGCACATGATACCACACCCGGCTAAATTTTTATTTTCTCACCAAGTTGCCCAGGCTGGTCTTGAACCCACGGGCTCAGGCAATCCACTCGCCTCGGCCTCCCAAAGTGCTGGGATTACAGGCTGAACCACCAAGCCCGGCCAGGCATGATTTTCTTTACGTGCAATCCATTTCTTTAGAAATATGACCAAAATGATAAAGCAGACACTTGATATTAGGGTAAATCCTAACGTTTCAACTCAATAGGCAACTGTCAACATTTAGTTGCACTCAATAAAATTCACGTGAAATTGTGACTTTGTCTGCAAATCTTCACTTTGAGTCACCAATTATTTTAGGTATGGGTTATTTGCTAATTCTCTATCTTCACTGTTCAATTCACAGATATATTTAAAGTCTGGATACTTGCATATCTCGTAAGAGGTAGGTATGTGGTGAGGACAACAGTTAGATGAGCTCTGTGAGTATAGAAATAAGGCTGCCCTCTGAGATTTACACTCTAAAATCAGCACATAGAGGGAATGCTTCTTTATTATCCCCATTTAGCACATAAGCATGCAGAGTGACTATAAAAAGGCAGAATATCTCTCAGGACAGCAACTCTGGCCCATAAACTACTGGAAGCCGTTAGCCAGCTGCATCCATGAACCTGACAGAATGCATCATGTGGTCATAGCCCAGTGCTATAAAGCATAAAGACGGAGGTAACTCCTTCCAATGTCATGATCAACAGGCAGCTGTGATAATTTGGCTTCCTATAGAGCTCGCCCATGAGGTGAGATAAGCCGATCAAGTCAATTTGGATGTATCATCTACTTGACATGGCATTTATCAATGTAAATTATAATAGCTAACCATTATTACTTGCTTACTCCACACCAGACAAAGTTCTAAGCACTTTACATCTATTATATCATTCATTCCTCACAACAGGGCTGAGAGTTAAGTCACTTAGCCAAGGTCATAGTGGAGAAGCCAGGATTGAAAACTGACTCTAGAACGTTTCACTACTATGCCATCGATAATCTGATTTTAATCATCGGTGTTTGGGGGCGCCTTGATATCACTGATTAGCCCTGAAGGGCTACAGCTAAACCCAGGCCATGGAGAATTCCTTAAGGAAATGCCACCCTGATAAGTTAGGTGACACCCATGGCTCTACACGTTGCCATTCTTGTGCATCTTTATTTTTAAATTAGGCAACTAACTACATTCTTGTTTTCTTTGTTGCAGTTTCCATTTTATTGTGTTCAGACATACAACCGGTATGTAAGCAAGTGCAGTCCCCTAGATTACTGGGAGTCCAAAAGCTGGATTTCTTGTATACTTTTCATTCAGAAAGTCAGAGGCCTGGCTGCCTCTTTGTGTAAACCAGATCTCCAGACTCTGCTTTGAGGTTTTCTGAACATCACTCACACTGTAGACAGCTAAAGACACAGTCATGAACACAATGGGAATTCACAACATGACCGGTGGCTCTAACGTATCATGTGTAGAAAATGGATTTGGTGTCTTTCTATTTTAAACATGAATAAACAGTCAAAATATTCCTTCCCCATCACTTTTACCTCTGAGTCCTTACCCGAAGTGAAATTAGTCCATACTCACATGGATCAATTCTCAAATACCTTGAAGGTATGTGAGTAGGTGCTATTACTTTTACATCATAGTCCCAGTTCAATAATTAAAACATACATTTCTGACTATGTATATGGCATCATGTTAGATGTGTGATATTTACCCACCAACTCCCCATTCTGAGTAGGTTTTCAATAAAATAATGTATTACTGTGCTTTTAAAAAACATAAAGTACTTTACAAACATTTCTCTTCATTATTCAACATTTCCCAAAATGCGTTCTATAGAATAATAGTCATATAGAATATTAATAGAGATAACTCAAAAGAAAATAAAAAGATTTCTGAGACCTCAGAAGTACTAGAAACACTGAATTATATGAGTCTTTTTACTGTGTGCCTTCTCAGAGCCTTTAATTGTACAGCAAATATTGTGAATCTCTAAGAGATGACAACAGGGTATATCAGTGTTTACCTGGTGAAGGATGGGTTGTTTTGGTTTTTTTTTTCCCCAATTCATAAAGGAGCATTATTTCAGTAAAATCAAATGAAAGCGATTTACTAGAAAACTGGAATAAAAACATCCTTAATATTTAATTATTAGATTTAACAGATATAAACATATTATGTTCAATTTCTATTCAAGTCTCTACACGCTTATTCTCAGTTTTTGTATGTATCACTTCACAGACAGGAAGCTGTTTGTGGACTGGCATCAGTTCACAGACCACATTCATAGTACAGCCAGATATATCATTTACCACACTTATTTAACCAGGAATCTTTGATTTCCAGATACAATAGACTAAGTCTACTGGTCAAGGAAATGTGTTGAAAAATGCTGCTTTATTTTCAATCTGTTTCATTGCTTTTCCAAGTTTAATTTTCATAAAACAAAAATCATCTGAATTAATCATTAAAAAGTCCCAGCTACTCAAGAGGCTGAGGTAAGAGTATTACTTGAGTTCAGGAGTTCGATGCCAGCTTAGGCAATAGAACAAGACCCTGTTTTTTAAACAATAAAATAAGGTTGAATTTTGTTTCTTTTAAGACTAAGTGGTGAGCATGGTCAAAGTGAAAAGCATGTGAAATTCATGGCTAGGCTTGAATGTATAAGGTGGGACAGGTTAGGAAGGAATGAAAAGATAGCTACTGGTCACTGTTCTCTACTGACATCTGCAAAGTCCAAACAAAGTACACAGTAAGGAGCAGGAGAAAAGAAAAACTGTGCAGCACTTGCATGTACTAGGGTCTATTTAAATGCATTTCCATGGTAAAGAGATGGATTCTAGGTAAATAGCATTCTGTACAAACCTACGGCAGTCATGCAAGTATCAACTAACCTGAAGACAATTTCTCCCGTAATCATTTTAGGTCAATCAATTACACTTCTCATTGAATGTACCTAGGAATGTGTCAGACTCTATTTCTTTCAGATTCTGAGACTACTTTGTAATATCAAATTCAAATAAAAGGTTTCTTGAGAGCTCTTGGTGTTTTTCCAAGGTTTTGTTCCTCATCAGAAATGTTAACTAATAAAATCATGCACAGTTTTAAGAAATATTGCTCTTGTCTATGAAAAAAGATTAATTGTGGGATTCAACTCAAAGTTTGAGCCAGTAGAAGAGTTCTAAAAGAACAAAAGTAAATAAATTCTGTTGACTTTGCACTTTGGCCCTGTTGTTGAAACCAAGACCAAATTACATGAATATAGTTTGAGGTGTTAAAAATGAACCCTTCTTACAGTAAAATGTATTTATCAGAGCCTGAAAGTATAGAAACAGTGTTTGTGGTGGTCTCTCACTCTTTACAATGGTTTTCAAGAAAAATGGAAACTTGTGCCATACATACTTATAAAAAGCACTTGAGTAATGATAATTACGACAAATTCAATGTCTATCATAATCGATACAATGGATTATCCAGCTTCAGAATACTTTAAAAAAGAGAAAACATTATTGCAAACTAAACAAATGAATCTGAGACAAGGATAGCTCTGCCAATATTTGAGGTCGGGATTATCATTCATTATCCTTTTACCAAAGACTGCCTCAGTAAGCTGGAAACTCAGAGCCCACAGTAGAGCCAGAAAAAAGAGAAAGAGTGAGAGCGAGAGAGAGCGAGCAAGAGAGAGACTATTATGATACTATCTCCACTTACCCAGGAAACTCATAAGTAAAATGTTGTTGGTTTCAGTTGACCTTTTCTCTCCTGTACTCTTCTTACTTTAGCTAATGTCCCGTTTTAACACCTGAAAAGGTCATTGTCTTACTGCAGTCAGACACATGAGAATTAATAATGATGATAGAAATTTTGCCTTCCCCATAGAGTCAAGCAGTGCCACAGGTTGCTGGGCATTATGATATAAGCAAGATAAGCCCTGTAGAAAGGCAATACATGTGGTGCCACTTGAGCAGGAGCATAATACCTACTCTGCCCTCCAAATTTCTCTCCCACTGAATTCTGTATTACTTGAAAAATCTAAGTCTTGGGATTACTATTTGAGTTAAGATACAACGTCCTCCTAATATCAGTATCCTTTGTTAATTCCTAATGGGAATGATATTTTTAGATACATGAGCTTGACATACAGGAAAGGGATACAGAAGGTATAGGAATGAAGAGGAGGGAGGTGAGGAGTCTTGCATCCCATCCATTGAGCACTGTTGTGAGAGGAACAAGAGAGGATTAAGTGGTGGCAAAGGGTAGAGAGATCCTTAGAGGGTCCAAGGGCATTATAGGGGAAAGTAGGAATCAAAGACAAGGCACATCATATATAGCTTTGCCTGAAGATCACTCATATGAAGGATTTATCCCATGCAAGTGTATAGCTGATACCCAATAAACAATCCTTCCTCTCCCTCCTCCTCTTCTGGGAAAGGCCCTGGTCTAGGGTTTTGGTTTATATTACAAAAAACCCGAACTAGACTTCCCTGCTTTGTAATTTGAGATTGACATGCACTTTATAAATTTATAAAGTTTTAAAACTGGAAAGAGGGAGGGGAGATTTTAAATACTGAAATACATTTCATTGTTTCTTTTTTTATTTGTTTTAATAATTTTTTTATTTTAAAGAGGTGGGGTACAATTCAGGAATCAATATACATATACACTGTACAGGTAAAATTTGGACCTCACTTTGGTCTCCTCTTTGCCTGGTTTGAGATCAGGTAGCCTAACTGATGAAGTGTGCCCCCTCCCTTCCTCCCCTGGCAGTTTCCCACAACTGCCAATACCTTTTTTATGGTATTATGATAATTGTTCAGGGTCTGCTTATGAGTGAAAACATGCGGTACTCAGTTCTTTGAAAACAGTGTGACAATTCCTAAAAGATCTAAAAGTTGACCTTCCATATGACCTAGCTTCTGGGTCCCCCTTCTGGGAATATACCTAGAGGAACTCAAATCACCTTATGAAAAACATACCTGCACAGGCATGTTTATTGCAGCTTTATTCACAATAGTAAAAACATGGAACCAATCATGCTGCCCATCAAAAATGGACTGGATTTTTTTTTAATGTGGTTTAAACACATACACAATGGAATATCACGCAGCCATAAAAAAAGACAAAATTATGAACTTTGCAGCAATTTGGATGGATTTAGAGTCTATAATAATACTCAGTGATCTATCACAGAAACAAAGAACTGAGTATCACATGTTCATCTGTTTATTCACATTTTCAAACATCGTGTGTTGACGGTGCTAACTGAGTTTGTGTAACATGTTGCTTGTGTGGACATTACTTTCCTTTGTCCTCCCAACATAGTGCAAAAGTAGGAAAAGACAGGTGGCATGCTTTTCATTCAAGGCATGAGGAAACCTAGGTATAAAAGGAGTAAGAAAGATTAGGGTCTAGAGCTAGAATAAGAACACCTAATCTTCGTTATCCCCACTCAATGTTCCATTCAATCAAAATTTCAAGCCTTAAACATAAGGTGCAACGCTTTGAAACCATTTATGTAGCATTGGGTCAAGACCTGAAAGTTGTGAAACTCTGTAAGGGTCAGGGACTGGGTTTTATCGCTGCTATGTCACAGTACCCATCAATAAAACCTCACCTGTACTTGGTGCTCGATATTTATTAAACATCTGAGTATGTAGAAGGGAAGCTATTGAGAAAGATTTGGGAAATAGCATGAATTGCATGGAAATTTGCAAGACTTTTTTAAAATTTTCATAAAAGCTGGGGGTTTTCGTGCCACTACATCATATAACAGGCACCTCTGGTGCCCCATGTCAAATTTTCTCCTACCACGGTGTTTAGCTACAGTTTCAGTAAACAGTTGTATACGAGTATAGCCATCACACTCATGTACCTCCGCAGGAATATGCTGGGCATCTTTCTGCTTTCTGTCCCAGGACTTTTTCTGATGGTATCAATTCTCCTTGGGCTACATATGCATGATATGCAGAAGTGCAAGGGAATTCATGTTTCCAGCAGAAACCCTCAACTAAGGAGAATGGGAACCTAGGGATAAAAGCTCCAACCTGTCCTTTGTGCAGAGACAATTTGGGGAAGAATTCTGCTCAGTGCCCAGGAGGTGAGGCAGAATAAAGCCCCCATTCCCTATAGCAGTAACTTACAAACAACACTCTTACCTGGGATTCTCTTCTTTCTCTTCTCACTCTCACTACTCTTTCAACCGGTGTACTGTAATCAATTCCCAAAAATTTCCCTGCATTGAATCCTTGACTCCAACTCCACTTTAAGAGAAATTCAACCTAAGATCATCTTTAAACAGGTACATTGATTTGGACTCAAACTTTGGCAAGAAATAGGTTTTTAAAAAAAAAAAAAAAAACATTAGATTTGGGATGGTTAAGTGCATTGCTAGAGAAAGCAAGAAGACTATCTTCAGCTGATAAGAACTGCCATGGATTTCTGTTGCTAAGACATTTTACTAGTATGTAGCTGCTGGTTTGAGTTCCCAGAAAGCCTCTCCACATCAGCCTGACTCCTTCAGTCTCTCTGGATCCTCAAGAGTGCCTCCGAGCCCTGCAACTTAAGGAATGATGCGAGGGGCTCCCAAGACCTCACTCCAGTGCCACAACTATTTTAAGATCTTATTGATTAAGCCTGTGCTACACTGATTGTTAAACACTTTAAATAATATCCCTGGCATTAGCAATTTATAGGAAATACACCTGATTTTAGGGGTGAGGGACGTGGTTAGCAGAGAAGACATTCCTGAGAAATGATACTAAAGTTGGATAAATATTGTATACCAAGGAACTGCTTGTATGAAAGCCTAGAAATGAGAGAAATTATACCTTTTAAAAGGAGCAAAAAAAAATTGAACATGGTGGGCCAGGAACATAAACAGAAGCCAGCCAGATCTTAAAGTTCTCCTCGGCCATGTTAGGAGTTAACGTGATTTCCCAAAGTCATTGATGGAAGAAAGGCTCCAATCACAGAGATCATGGAGGCTCCTGCCACATTTGACTCAGGTGTATAAAGTTCTTGCTCAGGACCAGATGAGTCCCTAAATAAGCTTCTTTCCAATGGCTCAATAATAACAGTGAATGTTTTTTGTCTGTTTGCTTCTAACATGCCAGGCACTGTTTTAATTAATTTATTTATATTGTTATTCAATCCTCACAACAAACATGGAAATCAGGCTGTATTATTACCGTCACTTCTTAAATGAAGAAGCTGAGTCAGAGAGAGGTTAAGTAATTTGACCAACATTATAGAGCTAGCAAATGGCAGAGCTGGTTCCTTGATACCCCTGTTTTACCCGTTAGAGAGACTAATCCAATTTTAAATTAATGACATGCAAGTCAGAAGCTACTCCATACGGTGTTTTTCCTCAGAGCTGGAGCTGAGTTTCAGTATAGTGTGTCTATCCAGGTTAATAATGAGTGAACAGAAACCCAAGAGTCAATTACAGGAGTTAGAGTCTAAAAACACATCCTGTTGGGTCAGCAAATCCCAATGCCAGTGATGAGTTCCACAACATCATAAATGTATAATGTACAGAAAACAGAAGAAAACTCAATGGTCAGTCAATGATTGACATTATAAAGAACATATGTGGGATTTGGAGAATAAATATAGAAGAAAAGGGTAAAATATTTATAGTTCTCAACTTCTCATTTACCAGTAAACACAAGTCTGAGAGATTCAAATATCCTTAGTGGGTACCACAATTGTGGAAGATACAAGAAAGTGAGAATCAGGCTTCTAAAATATGGAAGACAAGCTTCCTACTCTCTAGGAGTTTACAGTTTCTAATAGAAAGCCTAGATAATAGATAAATAACCACAGTAAAAGGCAGAATGCAATAAATGCTCTGAGATTGTCCAGATGAAGTCCAGGGATTCTCCCAGGGCAGAATCAGGAAAAGTAGCAGAATACAGACTTTGAGGAGTGTCTTAATGGTAGAGGTGGGGAGGATGGGGCTAGCCCATGGAGAGAGGGGAGCAGAAGCCAAAATGAGGAGGCAGAAATTCTCATTTTGTAACTGAGGAAGCAATAAATAATTTGATTGATTCAGTGTAGAATTTCAGAGAGGAGTAAAGAATGTTTATTCATTCACTAATTCAATCTATGTTAATCCAATGCCTCCTACATCTCAAACATTGTATTAGGTATTGTAAATAGATACCTCAGGTGACATAGATGACAATGTCTCTGCACTTATAGGACTTATTTCCAGGGAATAGCAAACAATAAAGAAAAAATAATAATGAACAAAGTAACTAAGTTGAAATAAATGGCTTGAAGACTGGAAATGTACATTGGGCGCTCAGTGTCGGGCACCAGCCATGCCAGACAAAGGCATTTAGACTTCCTTTCACAGGCAACAGGGCATCACTGAGGGGCTCTGGTCATAAGTGTGAGAGGAGAGTGACAATCAAAGTGGACCTTTAAGACATTTGATCCCAGAATGGAATGTAGAAAGAAAGACTAGAGCAAAGAGACTAATCGGGAGGCCACTACACTGATCCAAGAAGGAGAACTAAGGCAATGGATGTGAATGTGTTCAAGTGTATATGAGAGAACTTGGAAAGGAAGTAAACACAGGTCTAAGTGAACAATTAAATGCAGCAAATGAAGGATGAGAAGGAGTCCGTGCATAGCACAAGCTCAACCAAGGAAAGCAATGATGTTGCTTATAGAACCAAGGCTTAGAGGTTAACTAATGGTTTTCAAGTTAAATCAAATGCTAAAATCTGATATAATATCTAGTTGGGAATGTCTAATAGTCCATAAAGATCTGAGTACCTATTATGTCTTAGGTACTGCTGTGGATGTTTCCAATAGGTAGAAGGAAGCCTGCGATTTGGGTAACAAATCTGAGCTAACAAGAGAGAGGCATGGGAATTATTAATATAGATATGGTGGCTGAAGCTATAAGGAAAGATGGCAACATTGAAACACATCTACACTACACATGTCATTTGGGGTCTCTTTTTATTCTTAGATAGAATTTTTTCTTTCTAGACCAGAGACAACAGTTAAGGATAGTGGGATGTCAGTTGCCTTCAGAACATTTTCTACCAGAACCTTACTTGGATTTTCATGGGAATCCCCATCACACTTGTGTAGGAGCTTCCAGCTAGTCTGGCTTACATACTCCTGTCTCCCTGCTATCCCCTCCTCCTGCCTGAAGTCCTATAAGCCCAGGGGTAAAAAGGAAGAGAATCAAATGACAGTTTTACTGCCAGAGAATCAGAGGCAGCTTTATATATCTTTTAAAAGCTACTATATTTTACTTACCTGCTCCTTAGTATTTGTAAATATCAATTGGATAACTTACCCTGTCACAGAAAAAAACACATTAGAATTGGGGAGGCAAGGAGGAATTCGTTCTCAGGTGTCCCTGCTATTTCACCAGCTGTCAATGTCGTGGGGAGCAGCCCAGACCTCAACCGTCACTCACTAACAACAGGCACATGTTGCAGAAGAGGCAGAAATAGCCTCAGCATTCTGGCTTGAAAACCTGTTCCCATATTGCTAGTTTTTATTTCAATGTGATGTCTATGATTTGATTCTAAGTAATTCAGTGAGGAAACCATAGTGAAGAAAGATAAAGAGAAAGCAAGATTGCCTATATGATATTTGCTGAAACTGAGTAATGATCACTTTGAGGTTCATCATACTATCCTCCCTACTTTTGTATATACTCAAATTTTCCATAACAGAAGAGTACATATTTCATTTTAAATAAATTCCTAGAAGCAGATATGAGATTTAACGCTACTCCCCTCTGAGGGAAGCAAAAAAAAAAAAAAAGATGTAGAAAGCTAGTGTTCCCAAGAGCTGCATCCTGAGATGGTCATAAATTGGCCTACCACGCAGGGACTTCTGAGAATAAACTAAGCACACACCTTTACATCCACGCTCTCAAAAAGATTCACAATGAAATAACATGAACATTGCACAAAAGACAAATAAATCCAAGAGTGCATTGTGAACAGGGGGTTGATCTTCATTAGCAAGGAGACACTGCCATATTTCTGGAAGTTAAAAATAAACAAAATCATATTGGAGTTTAGCCTCAGTAGAGGAAGGCTCAGGAGAAAGCTTCAGTGGAAGTGGGAGCTAGTCTTCCCCAAAGGGCCTCAGAAAGGCCTCGACTCTGTACCATTTGTATTGAGAAGTAGTGGAACATTGTGCAGAGTAATTAAAAGTCTCTACAGCATACCTGTCTCTCTATGACTCTGTGCAGAAATGCTAACAATCGTGATGCTGGCCCTCAGAGGGAGGCAGATGCGCTCCCTGAAGAAGCTAAATCATGCAATTTGGGGACAGTTGGGGCTGACATGCCTGTCCCAAGACATTGAATTTGCAGTCACCTTTTTGTAAGAACAAGCCCTCTTGGAGAAGCACACCCACACAATGCCAGAGGAAGCACATACCAGCTACCTGGTGCTGAAGACATCAAGATTAACAATCAGGGGACCCCAGATGTTGTAGAAAAGGACAAAAGCAATGGAGCTGAAAAAGTTATTCCAGAGGATATATCTGAGGATATAGATAATTTAGAAAATAAAGGGTAACTTTTAAAATATAACTAGTAAACTCAGAGAGACTTGAAAAGATAATGCAGCCATAAATTAGGAAAGGATGCTATAAAAAATAAAACTCAGAGAGAACTTAAGGTGATACTTTGACCATTACAACAAAAAGTACAGTGGAACACATGGAAAATAAAAGCGAGACCAAAAAGAAAAAAAGTAAAGCAATCTCCCCAAACACTGTATAAAATTACAAAAAAGATGAAAATGTCACTCTAAGATTTCCAATATTCATCTAAGCAAAGTTTCAAAAGAAAAAAAAAACTAGAAAACAATGGGAAATAGAAAATAATTTTTTTTAATTGAAGAAAATTTGCAAATGCTGAAATAAAAGATTCAGTCTGAAGCAACCCACTGAACTTAAAAGAAAAAAAAAACTACACTCAAATATAACTTCATGAAGTTGAAATGTAAACACAATGGTCGAACTGAAAGAAGTTGCGGGGAAAAAAAACCACAAATCTCATCTCACATGATAAGGAGTCAAGAGACATTGTTTACATTTGACATATCAACAAATAGACTATTATGTTATTATTTGAAATATTAACCTAGCCTATAGAGATCTAAAAATAACAAATAAATAACAATGGGTAGGAGTAAAAGAGGAGAAAGACAGGCATAATTATGCATTATTCCTTGTCTTTCACAACGGGGTAGCAATAGACGTGGCTCCAAATCAGTAAATCAATGAATTGAGCTAGAAAAACATAGTATCAAACGCCATACAGATAGCCTACTAAAGAATTAGAACAGCTAGAAGAATTATTACTGGAAAGAGAAACAGATGTCAGCCTCAGCTCTGCCCGATTACTACCTCAGCTTCTTCGGAGACCTGATCTCCTTTTCCTGGAGGTGGTCCATCTAGGAAAGAGACCTGGTGAGTGGGGAGACAGGGAAGCTATGGGAGAGTTTTTTATAACGAGATTTTATGTGTCTGAAATACAGTACATATCTGATATTTAAATTGAAAGACTTTCATTACTCTGTCAAAAGAATCTGAGCTTACGAGCCTCTTTGCATAGGTAAACATATCACCAGCAAAACTGAAAGCATTGTCAAAAGGATATGTGACGATATTGCCACGAGTAAAGAAAATACTGAGCCTATGGCAGTAGTAATTATACCAACAACTGTAACCATTGTGATAGGCAAGCACCTCACAATGGTAACGAGTTTTGCCAATGATTGTGGGCTAGAATCATAAGCAGTTAAGCTGGATATTTGCTAGGGCTTTTTGGATGTTTGTTTCATGAATAAATTTTTCATTTATTAAATGCATAAAAGTAAATTATGCTTAGAAAATAAAATGTGTACATTTTAACTAATAGCAAACATTACCATAAAATATATAAAAACACAATGACAGCCTATTAGTGAGCAGAGAAAAATATACATATGCAAACAGAAACAGATTAATACATTAAAATACACTGACCTCCTATTATCGAGAAGAAAAAACTACATGCATATGCAAATAAACAAACACTAATGAAATTATATACCACATGCAGGAGACAACAATTAACAACTTATAAAATATGAATGCTGAATTACTAAGACACTTCTGAAATAAGATTACTAACCTTGAACAATAAATGCTTTAAAGACACAATCTGAAATGTTAGTGGGAAGAGGAAAACAATAGTAATATTAATGTCAACATATTTGATTTCTCAACACTGGAGCTATTGATTATTTCCTCTGGCACATTGTTTGGAAACAACCATTTGTCTGACATAATTTTATTTCAGTTATTATTTCCAACAGCTACTTTTTCAAATAGCAAGTGCAAAATAAACCAAATTTGAAAAGTTTTGGATGGTTTCTTCCAGTGAGTTATAGTAGACAAAAAACTCAAAATGGAAACACATAAAGAAAGGTGAATTTGGTCAAGCAAGGCCACTGATTTCAGAAAATTATACTTCAAATTTGGGTCAGTATTTATTTGGGCATCTCTAAGCCCAGCCTGTCTAAAATCAGCAACCAAAAACCAGCTCAAATTGGCAGCCCAAGACCACAAAAACAGCTCCTGGCAGCCATACAAGGGATGCACGGTGAGAATTATGACAAGCTCCTGAGAAGGCATTTCATTTGTCTGGGTCCACTAAGTTTCACTGGAGCCTGGGCAATCTTTTGAAAGATAAATGCCTTATTTGAGATAGAGGGGCTGGCTGATAGAGACTGATAGAAGTGACAGGTCTAGCCCAGCCATCATTCCAGTGTTAGGACAGCATCAAAGCCTCACTAATCCCCACAGCTTTGAACTTCCAGCTTCTGACTTTCTCCCTCCCTCAACAAAGTGGTGTTTCTAGCAGCCAATACACTATTATATAAATTAACAAGATGAGTCTTCTCAGTGAATGTCTTGCACTTTCAACGAATTGTGGAGCACAATTTACCATTTGCATATTCTTGAGAACGGGTTATTTTAGAGCTTCCTGGAGGTTAATATTCTTTCACCTATTAAAGAGAATGCTGGTCTCAGTAACGCGGGCTTGCAGCCAGGCAGCCCACACTGCTATTTGCTGCTGATTTTAATAATAGAATCACGCCATAATGAAACCTTTTAACGTATGGTAATTTAATTGCGGAAACCCTGTCTTTTTCCACAAAAGCCTTCCATAAGTAGCTTTAAAGATTAAGTTATGGGAGGCGACTCTCACGCCATCTCCCAGTGGATGTGTATTACATTGCATTACATTCCTGCCATTCTACACTGACACAAAGGCAGGCTTGGATCTCCTTAACTCGGCTCTGAAATTAAAACTTAGGTTTATAAACCCACGAATCATTCTGCACAGTTAAGGAAGTTAGCTTTCAACCAACTTCAGAACTTCATAATCTGACTGTTTTGAGACACAGAAAAGGGAATATATTCAAGCAGATACAATGATAGGTATAATAATTATGTAATCACAACAGCCAAAAGTATTAAGCTTCCAATGCATCTCATGAACTGTACTAAATATTTGACTGTATCCCCCAAAACAACTCTGAAGTAGGAGGTCTTTATTGTCTACTTTTACAGAAAGAAGTTTGACACAGGTACCTGCATAAGATTTCTAGTGCCGCCATAAAGTGCCATAAACTTGGTAGCTTTAACAACAGAAATTGTCTCACAGTTCTAGAAGCCAGAAGTTCAAGATGAAAGTGTTGGCAGGGTTGGTTCCTTCTGAGGTCTCTGAGGAAGAATCTGTTCCATGCCTGTCCCCTAGCTTCTGATGGTTTGCTGGCAATCTTGAGTATTTCTTGGACTGTAAAAGCATCGCCTGGCTCTCTGCCCTTCTCTTCACATGGAATTCTTCCCATGTGCATGTCTGTGTCCAGATTTTTACTTTCTGTAAGGATATCAGTCACATTGAACTAGAGTCCACTCTAATTACCTCATCTTATCTGACTACATTGGCAATGACCCTATTTCCAAATAAAGTCAAATTCACAGGTATCGGGAGTTAGGATTTCTGCACATTAATTTTTAAGGGGACATAATTCAACCCTTAGGCTCTGTGCCAGGTAGTGGGGTGACCATTCTCAGTTGCCTTCTTTTCCTTAATGTGCTTTTCTTAGCATTTGCCCTTGCTTATATTTTGACACTTACTCAAAAGGTACACCATTTTCTTCCCATACTTTAGACCTGCTAGTGTCTGGTGATGCCAGTCTAGAAGTTAAGACACCTGGAGACTATGATCGTCTTGAAGTACCTGCAGATATCTGTTCCCTTTGAAAAAGAGTCCCAGTTCCAGCAAATGCCAACTCCCTCATGAATCATCTCTAGCATGGAGTATGACCTGGCATTCTAGACCATTCATGGGAGATCTGGTTTCAATAGAGTATGTCCTAGGGGATTCCTTGTGATGACAGTATGCCCTAGGAGTTCCTTAAGATCCGTCATAAACTACAAAGTGTAACACACAAGGAAAACCACAGATAAGAGACTGAGGATTAGAAAGCAAATGTGGGTCAGCAGGAGAATCTAGAAAATAATACATAGAGAAGGAAGTAACCTACAAGGAATGAGAAACATAATGCATGTATTGCCTTTCTTCCATACGATAATCATTGAACCATTGTATCTTCCTTAAAAACAGTGAAGCTTTACTTTTCTTTAATTTGCAGGGGTCTGAAATGGAATTGGGCTTTTGAATGCACAAATGTTTGGATGGATGCCTTCCAGGGCAAGCAGCCTCTGGCGTAGATTTTTGTGGTCTATTATCATTACTGAGTCTCAACACAGAAATGTTAAAATCAAACAACTATCGTTATAGCCTTCCTTCTGGACTGGTGGACAGCAACTGGGTGTTTTCAGAAACAAGAAAACTATAATCTTGCTGTTATCCACAATGCAACAGTGGGAGAGCTTCACAACAACAACAAAAAATTATTTTTCTACCTTTCCAAATCACCAGGACTTGCCTGATTTTGCCATAATGATTGGTCACTATTTCTGCTAAATGTATCATGGCATGGCAAGAATCTTTCCCAGCATCCTCAAAAGGAAAATTATCAGCATTTAATAGGACTATTTTTTAAGTGGTAAGATTGATTCTCTGAACTTAGCATGCCTAAATACTTTGCCCAAGATTTTCTGAAACACTGTGATCCTTGGAAAGGCTTAGAGTCATTAATACCCAGGCCACTGCTGGAAAAATTCACCTCTCACTCCATCACCCCAGTCAGAACTCAGAGTGCCTGCCTTCTGTCCCATGATACGCCTCCCTATTACACTCCCTGAGTTCAGTTCCATTTGCTATTCTTTTAAGAATGAATTGTTTAAATGGTTGATGCCTTATGATTATAATTCGGTAGGGCACTGTTACCTTATTAATTAGGTGAGCACTATGTAATTTATTAGTGCAGGAGCGCTGGGTGTTTTTTTAATTGTAATTGCTCCAAGCACACCCGGGGAATCTAAAATTGAAGGGGCTGGGGAATCACTATCCCTGCCCGAGGGAAGAGAATGTAATAATCTCTTTTTGCTTATCCAAACCAATCCTCTAGGTAGAACAGGTGCCTGCAGAAGAAGAGAAACCAGCACCACATCCAATGCTCCCTGGCTGACTACTCTCCTTCCCCTGCCTCTGCCCCAGCAGACTCAAGGAACTCAAAGAAGTGCTGCTGTTTAAGAAGTAATTGCCTTTGCCAGCTCTAATTGACTTCTGAGTGTCCCTGAGAGGTAGAGGTAAAACAAAGTTCCTTGCAACCTTCACAATTTCTCCCACTTGGGAAAAGGGGCTGAGTGGATTCAGATCTTGAAAATCTAGCAAGTCTTGTAAAAATTTTGACTTTTTTATTGAAGAGGAGACTGCTGGTAGCAAAACTTCTACCCCAAGGACTTGAATGGGAAAGGTGGTGCACTCTTTCCCTCTCTGGCCGTAGGCTTGTGGTCAGAAAGGACTTAAGATAATGGGCAGGAGGGCTGGCTGGGAGGAGAGAGTAGCCAGGGGTCCTGAAGAACTTATGGGAGAGCAAAAAGAAGTGGGCACGGAAGGATGCCTGGAGAAATCCTGGGTGGTTGAAGGCTAGCTTACAGCAAGAGTTTTTTTTTAACTTGTCTGAATTCAAACTTATTTCCCACAACGCCAACTTTGCCAATATCTCTGGTTTCTGGACTTGCTGACATGGGATAATATCTGCTTTTAACTCTAAGAAATAAATTCAGGCCATACCGCTAGCTATTTCACGTAAAACATTTTCCTGGTTTCAATAAATGTGGTTGTTCTCTAGAAGACTGGGGAAAATCTGTTTTTAAGGCTCTAAGCATGTGGGCCAGTCTTGCTTGAATAACTTTTTTAAAGTCTCTTAATATTTTTGAGTATCTACATGGGCTTAACCCAGTACTAAGTTCTTCTACTTGTAGCCACTCAAAAGGTTTATATAGGATAGAGGTTATATGCTTGGGCTTTACAGTCAGACAAGTCAGCCCAAATTCACAGCCTACATCTGCATCTTACTACCTCTGTGAACTTGAGCAAATAGAATTAGGACCATAATGGTTTATACTGTCCGGGATTTGGGAAGGATTAATGAATAAGAAAAGCTGATAGCCTAGTGCTTGACACATAATAACAAGGCCTATAACAAAATCTGGGATGTTAGAATTGGTCCCTATGTCAGAAGCCGAAAGGCAGCAAAGTCTAGAACAGTCTGAAGGTGCAGAAATGAGACTTGTCTGTAAACCCAGTAGCTTCTCTGTCGGTCCTCATTTCCACAACACAAACCTGGAAATGTAAATGAACCCCAGGAATAAAAATATAACAATAAATCTACCCATATCTGGGTAGGGGAGAAGGTCCAGCTCCCATAAGTTTTGCCCAGCCAGTGTCTGAAGCTATTCCAAGAGGGGCCCCTCACCTGTGTGATCTAAAGAGCATTGTGAAGGTTTTTGCCCCTCTTGGCATGACCAAGGGGACCTAGGTTACAGCACTGATATTTTCCAATGTTTCCAGTGTTGACCTCCTCTTAATTGCTCTTCAACACTCACTGCATTGAAGTGAGTCACCTCCACACCCATCCCATCACCCCCATGCCACAGAACTGCATTTTCCTCTACTGGGAAGCTCTAGGGCAGAGGAGAGCTAGGTTCTTGGTTCTTCCAGCCCCTGTAGGTAGACTCACTTCTGGTTACTCCCTCTCTCCTTAGGAACCTGGCATGCATTTCTTAGGAGCCAGAACTGGAAATAATTTGAGGGATGCTCCCTGAGTCTATTCAAAATCAACCACTCATCATCCACAGACCAGTCTCACATTCTTTCTCCATTTAATGTAAATTCCTTCTTCCTACCATACGCCACTTGTGAGACTAGATAGTGGCACTTGTTCCCCCAAATGCTTGGAAACCATACCACTGAGAAGCAAGAATCAGCCTTATTATGTTCTTCTTACTAAATAGCAAAAGAGAGCTCAGTTGTTCTATTCACTTGCCCTCTAGACCTGTCTTAGTTCATTTGCTTATTGATTGTTGTTGTTGTCATCGTTCTTTATTTTTCTGAGTTCCTATTAAAAATCTCTTTTGAATGCCTTAATTCAACTTCAAAAGCATTCAAGTTAGGGAGATCAACATGGTCCCTAAGGCCAGAGTCTGAATGATAGAAGCTGTCCCTGCTCCAAATTCTGTAGCACCCAATTAGGGGGAGGGGGAAGACCCAGAATCAGGGAGATTCGGAACAATAGAAGTTGTGGGCCTCTTCCCACCAGGGTTTTCCACCAGATTTTGTCTTGATACATTTGTCAGATGATTTGGAAAAATTGTACAAATGGAGTATCCCATTTCAAATTATGTATGGTATTTTCTAGTGTTTGCCAGAAACACTGCTTTCCAAAGCCATTACAGTTTAGGCTTAGTTGAATGATAGTTTCTAAATTAATAATAGCTCATAAGATGCTGAGACTTTGAAAGTCTTTTATCCATTCCTTAATTGTGTCACTGTCTCATACCTCCAGAACAGCTCTGCTCTCTGATGCATTGATGTACTCTCGGCAATAGAGTTACAGAGTACCAAGAGGGATCGAAGATTAAGAAGCAAGAGGGAAACAATGAGATTTCAGATGAGATTGGAAATTAGATGGAAAACCAGTGAGAGAAAGTTGATGAAAGGAAGCCAGAGACCAATAAGGGAAGTCCAGTAAAAAGGAGACTGATGGGGAAAGATGGAAGGAAAGTTCTAGCAGCTGCAGGAGCAAGAAATAGAGAAAGCAAAAGTTTTTCAGCCTCATCTCTTAAATTGTCTTCCAACTTGGTGATTTTCAAAGCAAGATAATACGGAAGTTCTCGTGTCCTTTCATTGATTCAACACCTTTTACTGAATACCTGCCACATGTCATTCAGCTCTCAGTGCTAAGAATAGAGCAGTGACTAAAACAGATAAAATCCTATCCTCATGGTGCCACAAAAAAAGGGAAGCAGATAACAATAAATAAACATAAGCAGATAACAATAAATAAACATAAAAGATTGGTAATAGCAAGCACTGTGATTTAAAAACACAAAGCAGGGTAAGAGTCTGATATGATAAGCAATCATAAATAGGATGATCAAAATTCTTTTTGAGGAATTGTCAACTAAGCAGAGACCCAAAAGAAGAGAGTATTTGGGAGAAGAACCTTCCAGGCAGAAGGAACAGCAAGAGTGAAAGCCCTGAGGCTGAAAACTCTATTGAGTATTGGAATCACACCATGGAACATCCTGAAGAGAATCAAGCAAGAAGAGGGTCAGACATGAGATCAGAGATAGCCAGAAGCATGTCATACAGGGCCTGAAAGCTACAGGAAAGACTTTGAATTTCAGTCATAGCTGATACGGAGAACACCCCAGTGAGACAGGCAGAGAGGCTTTATTTCTATTTTACAGCTGAGGAAACAGAAGGTCAACTTCAATTCAGGGCTCCTTCTCTCCAAGTTGGGGGAATTAGCAGACAGGACAAAAAGAAGGGGTGGTGGTTGAGAATGTTACCACATGAGCTTGAATAAAAATGTAAACTCTAGGAATGTACTTTAATTTGAGAGGGAAAAATGGGAGAATTTATATGTTACCCATTGCCACCATTAAGCATGAAATTCCACCATTAGTAATGTATTTATTTAAATGTTGCAAGGTTTTCCACAAACACAGAATGTGACACACTATCAACAAATTGAGAAAATCCCTGGTAAAATGGAACCCAAAATAGTAAAATGTCAAGAAGGGGTAGGACCTTAATGAAAATAAAAAGGAGACGAAATAAGCATCTGCTAACAGAATATTCTGGGTATTTGTTCTTATACATAACAGGGGATATGTTATGCAGTAATTATCAAGTTGGTTCTTATTCTCCTTTATAAAAGAGAGGTCTTATCAATAGTCATTATGCACTATTAATTATAGTAATTAATACATATATATGATGCCAACTATGTGCTTATGTTCTGAGTACTTGCGTTACTAACTCATTTACTCCTCTTGAGGACTTAATGATTTATTTCCATTTTACAGATGAGGGAACTGAAGCAAAGAGAGGCTGCTAACAAGGTAACTTGTTATCTAGCTAGTACGTGTTAAATCAGGTTTCACAGCCAGCCAGTATCTGGTTTTACAACCCATACTATTATCCACCATAATATGCTGTTTCTGTATATTTATTAAATTGTATTGATGTATAAATAAATGTATTTTTCCCCTGGAAAGAAAGCATTGTATTAATGGGTTATATAAACCAGAGGTTGGAGTGCTTTTTCTATAAAAGGCCACATAATAAATATTTTAAGTTTTGAGGGCCATACCATCTCTGTTGTAGCCACTCAACTTTGCCACAGTAGCATGAAAACTGTATAGACAGATGTAAATGAATAAGCATAGATGAGTGCCAGTAAAACTTTATTTACAAAAGAGGCTGGGGCCAATTTGGCCCACAGGCCTTCCGTTTCTGACTTCTTGACATGAATTATTTCAAAGAGAGATACACGACTCCTAACCATATTATAATTTTGTTTGCATTGTCCCTAAAGTATAAAGCTCAGATATGAAGTCTCAGACATATCTGTGAATTTCAAGTCCCAGATTATCCCTGAATGTCTCACATCTTTCCATTTGAGCTTCCATGTAGAATTCTAGAGAAATCTCATCAGATAACCCAGTAGGAGAGCATAAACATGCTGATCCAAATGTGCTAGATAAAAGATACTTTAAAAAAAAAAACATTATGTATTCCCCAACAAGACAGCAAAATGTTATAGTCTCTCGGGATCTTAAATGAGTTTTCCTGAGTCTACATGCAGTCCTCTGAAAGCAATTCCCAGCCTCTAAAGCCCAAGCCTCAAAGTTGTTCACCACTCCACTGATGTGGCCTGCTATGCCACGCTTTCTTAGCCTCATTCAGAATCTTCTCTTGATATAAAAGAAAATGTTCACTGGATGCTTATTACAAAAGCCAGGGAACTCTTCACTAAGACTATTACAATAGGGTCCGAGATTACAGTAATGGGAAGAGAGGCTGCACTCAACTTCACTGAAACAAAAGAAGGGAGGATTTTTAAGAACAGGGGTGAGCTAATGAATGAAAAGGTAGTGGTGGACATTAGCAAAAGATGGCGATCTGTGTGATTAGGTCATCAGTGTTTGCTAACCAAAGTTAGGCTCCTACTCTCCAGTAGAGACTAGAAAAATAGAGACTCTATTCCTAGGTTGTAAAAGATTTACATCTCAAGAGGGTAGAAAAAAACTTATGATTGCACATTTGTCAAAGTAAAAAGAGGTTAGGGGCCTATTGTTAGCATAAAGCCTGTCTAAAGTTTAGTCAAGCTGAGGAGAGCGTTAAGGCTTTTGATCACTTAATACCCCAAAATCTCAGGGAACTCTCAGAACATTCCAAAAAACTTACTACCCTAAAAACCGTTACACGCTCAGGAATCTTTTCTCTCTGGCCACACCGCTTCATTTAAAATCTTACTTTACTAGCTTCTGTCTTTCACATCCTGGTTTCCCTATCTATTCTAGTCTTACTTTGTTTAACAAAATTTTTATTTTAGAATACTTTTTGATTTACAGAAAAGTTGTGAAGATAGTACAGTGAGTTCTCAGATACACGTTTCCCTGTCCCCACACACAGTTCCTTCCCCACTTCACCTTTTTTTTATTTTATTTTATTAGTTGAGTTGAGTTCTCTCTCTGTCACCCAGGTTGGGGTGCAGTGCAATCACAGCTCACTATAGCCTCAAACTCCTGGGCTCAACAATCCTTTTGCCTCAGCCTCTCGAGTAATTGGGACTACAGGCACACACCACCACACTCGGCTAATTTTTTTTTTATTTTTGGTAGAAACAAGTTCTCACTGTGTTGCCTAGGCTCATCTTGAACTCCTGGGCTAAAGCAATTCTCCCTCCTCAGCCTCTCAAAGTGCTGGGATTACAGGCGTAAGCCACCGTGCCCAGCCCCCTATTGTTTATGTCTTACATTAGTATGGTGCACCTGTCCAACTAATTAACAAATATTTACGTGTTATATTATTTCAGATTTCCTTAGTTTTTATCTAAAGTCCTTTATCTGTTCTAGGATCCCATCTATTTTAGTTAGTTTGGACTGTTTTAACAAAAATACCATAGACTGGGTGGCTTAAACCACAGTTATGGAGGCTGAGAAGTTCAAATCAAGATGCCAGCATATCTAGAGTCTGGTGAGGACCTGCTTTCTGATTTGCAAATGGTTGTTTTTTCAATGTTCCTAACATGACTGAGAGCAAAGAGAGATCATCCTTCTCATGTCTCTTCTTATAAGGGTAGTGAGGGCTCCACCTTCACGACATAATTACCTCAAAAAGACCCCACTTCTGATCAGGCACGGTGACTCATGCCTGTATTTCCAGCATTTGGGGAGGCTAAGGCAGGAGGATTGCTTGAGCCCAAGAGTTTGAGACCAGCCTGGGTAACAGAGAGAGACCTCTTCTCCACAAAAAAATAAAAATAAAAAAATTAGCCAGGCGTGATGGCACATGCCTGTAGTCCCAGCTTCTTGGGAGGTTGAGGAAGGTGGATGGCTTGAGCACAGGAGATTGAGGCTGTGTGAGCCATGATTGTGCCACTGCAATTCATCCTGGGCAAGAGTGAGACCCCAACTCAAAAAGTTAAAAAAAAAAAAACCAACCCCTAATACCTGTCACACTGAGGACTGGGAGTTCATGAATTCTGGAGAGAATACAAACATTCAGTGCATAACACCATCCAAAATATCACATTGCATTTTTTCACCATATTTCCTTTTTTTAAACGGTTTTGCAAATCTACAAATTTTTTTTAAAGCCCACAAGATGAGAGACTTCAATATTTCTTCAGGAAAGCTCTACTTTTCAGTTTCCAGATTTGTTAGAACCTTGGGTTGGTAGGGTGGATATTCAGAGAATGTGACTGAAAAGTTTAGAGACCTTTTAATGCCAGACTCAACAATTTGAAAAGCTATATTGTGTAGAAAATTAAAAAACATTAAAGATTTTTTAAACAGAATAATGACATAAAGTGCTTCCTTAATAAAATGTCTGTCAGTAATGCGCAAAATGGATTGGATCAGGAAAATTCTGGAAGCGGAAAGACAACTAGAGGGATCACAGTCAAACTCCACGTGTAGTCAATATGACCCACTCTCGATCGCTGGCTGTCGAGATAGAAAGAACACATAGAACTATAATTATGAAAGACAAAATTGCTAGAAATTGTCAAACAATGAGAGGTAAAGAGGAAAGAAGAAAAGAAGAAATATTAAATATTAATTCAATGGTTCATATCTCAAAAGTAGGGAAGGGAGTTCTGTTATCTTCAGAAATACTGAAGTTAAGAGAAATAATTTAATTCTTGAAATAATATATATGTATGTAGAACTCTTGAGTTTGAGATGTGGGTAAAACTAACCTAGCGTGTCAATAGTAAAACCTCCTCTGTCTCTCTAGCGGTGTGGCTAGAAAGCATTGTGTAAGCTGCAAAATTCTATATAATTTAATTTTTCCATCCTAACTTTGGATTGATTTTCCTGGTCTAAGACTCTCTAAAAATTGCCACATCAAACAATCAGCTGAAGGGGCCACTCTCGGTAAGAATGAAAATTGGAGAGATCTTCACCAACATGGCAGCCTGCTCATGTTTTAACTGAGTAAGTGACATTATTGAACATCAGATGTTCAGCATTGTCATCGAGAGTTCACATCAAAAACAAAAGAAAAAAAACACCTATGTCACTTTTGTCTCTTTTACATGAAGCTGCAATACTGTTAACATTTTCTGAATTGGTACTAAAATAGTATGCATTTCTCAATGTCAATCTATCCTTATTGTGGAAAAAAATCTATATGCAAGAAAATGAGCTTTTCTTTTCTCTTTATGGGAACAGCTTCACTATCCATGAACCAGAATATAATTCTCTGGTCGGAATGCCAAATATTCTGAAAATAAGGTGTCTATCAGAATTATGATTTGCAAGTAAAGATAACTGCCTTTACACTAGAGGAAATTCCAGATTTAAGAAACATTAGCACCTCTGAGGTTAATGAATTTGGCCAAAGGCCAAGTGATATAATTTAGCTGCTGATGGACCCCGGTACACAGGGAACACCGAACTGCTTCTTTCCTGAGGTAGATTCAAACATTCTCTACAATATTTATAACAGGGTACTATATCTAAAAATGCATTCGCCTAGAGCCACAACCTGGCAAATTTCTACCAAACGCCTTTCTGTATTTCCTTTCTCCTCATTGCTGATTACCTAGACACATATGTTTGCGACTAGGAGCATTCTCATCTGTAATTATCTTTCTCCTTCTGCTTAATTCAGTTGGATGCATCAATTCAAGTTTTGTGACATCACAATTTCACCAAAATGAAAGGAAATGTCATATCTCAAGCTGTGGGTTGTAACATCACTGAATGAATCAGACAGCAGGGGAAGGCTTAATTTTAAAAAGAAGTTTTTATTTACACCAAAAAATCCTGAGTAATAGAATGGAAGAAGAAAAGCCAGAAAAGGTACAGGCCATTCTGAGAGGATTTGGGATTGGCACAAAGTCCAGGCACTGTTGTTTGCTTGAATGTTCTGGAAAGTCACGCAGTTTTGCCAGGAGCCATTTTATATCTCTACTTTGAAAATTACAAACTAACAAAATCATACAACCAGAACAGATCTTAGTTCTTAGGGTTCATCTAATCTAACTCTCTGATTTTATGCATGAGGAAGTGGAAATCTAGAAAGATTAAGTAACTATCTCAACAGCCCACAGTGAATAGAGCCAGACCCAACCCCAAGGCTCCCTTTCCAGTGGTATTTGCAAACTTCTGCCTTCCCTGAATATAAAATTCCTTGGGCCAGAATTTAGAATCTCTCTGTACCAAAGATTCTGGGTCACCTAATAACTTAACAGATGGGCTAGTAAAATCCATACTAAACAAAGAACAAATTATTATTGTGGTCGTTATTTCTAAGGTAAACATGTTTTTACACATTTTCTCCACATACTTGGAAATTATTTTTAGCAGCTAGAAATTTGTATTTCTGTATGATCTCCCTTTACATAAAATTCTATTATATCCAGAGTGATTTGAGTAATTTTCTCAAAAGAATAGTTTGCTTAACTCAATCCACATTTTCCAGCATTACAACCCTGCTCCACTATTGATCTGGGTTTTGATGAACATGCTCTAAGCTCCAAGCCAATGACTTCCAAAGATCCTAACGGTATTCTCTGCAAAATACATACATACATCTTCAAGGGCAAAAGGGACGCTCTCATGGTAGACCCTTAGTATTTAACATTCGTGGGAGAAAGAAGGAAGCTAAAAGATTGGATAATACACATTATATACTCCGATAGTTTCTCTTTTTCTCCATCTAGATGAAACAGACTCTCTTGGCGCATTCATCATTGTTCTCCTGGTATGTGCAAGTGTCAACATCTCTGCATTGAAGACAGAAACAGCAAATTAATCTTAACTCCCTTTCCTTTCCTTTTCACTGAATGAGTAGCCAAATTCGTCTTTGTTCCAATGCAAAGCATCCCTCCTGTGTAGCTCTTTCTACAGCCCCCTTCACTGATCCACAGAGCCGGAAATCTTCTAAGTGGAATGTTCAGTAACCAAAAAGGCCACTATGACCCCACACATATTTTCTCTATGCAGACACCACAGTCTAAAAGGCACCGTGTACAGATGTAGAAGCACAAAGGCACCAAAGGCATTCATCTGCAGGTCACGTGGTTTGTCCAAGCATTTGACTATCAGTACAAAGTAAGCGACTTAAGATATATGCCACGATGGCTTCCACTTCTCACTTCACTGACATTTCCTGCATTGTCTTCTCCACATACAGTTTTGGAAAGTCCCAAGGTCAAGACTTTTAATCTAGAGTCCAAACCTTTTGCCCTAGTTAATGTTCATCGCTCCTTTCCTTCCTAGTTCTTTTTGCCCTGTTTAGTCTATCCTTCTCCTAACTAGCTTTTCAAGACAATAATTCATTTTTATCTTTCATTCGATCAATCTACCCTCTGTTTGCATAGTTAGCAAAACCTTGCATCCACTCTTATGCCTCACTGGTCCATTTACTATTTCAATTCTTTGTGGATATGTCCTACATATGTGATTCAAGTTACCCAACAGTTTGGTATTAGTAACCACCCAGAGCAGAAGTTCTTGTATACTAAACCACAAAAGTTATCAGGAAAATAGGGAAAACATAACTATTGAGAGTTTTTCATAAAGCTAAACATATCTGGACCACTCACCCTCCTTTTGAGATTATTTGCTTCCTACATTTTCTGAATTTTCAAAATTTTAAGATTCCTAAATTCTCTTTTATAAAATGATAACGATGACAGACAGTTAACAAAATAAATAATATGTAACCCCCCACTTGAACCACACTCTTCCACAAATTTAAAAAAAAAAAAGTCTGTCTATGAAGTCTGAAAGTTTAGAAACTATTGTCTTGGAAGACATAGAATAAAATATCTAATTCTCTCTTAGCTATTCTCAGAACGGAGCTACTATAAACATATAGAAATAAAATAGATAATATAAGAAAGTTTTGAGAGCCATTACTGAGGTCTATTCTCTCCCTGGGCATGTGCTAGAATTATATTTTTGTTGCCTTTAATATTACTTGTGCCATGTGGATTTCTCTGGCTGACATGATGTCAGTGAGAGGGATGTGTATCACTTCTAAATGGAAGCTCCAAGAGCCACGGTGTGAATTTGCCATTCCTTTGCCTCCTCCACAGGGACTGGCCACACTGCAGGGTGACCCAGTGAGGATGACGGGACTCAGCCAATTTTTGTTGTGTCAACAAGAAATAAGCCTTGTCAGTTTAAGCCACTTAGACCCTGTCAACTACAAATGCATTTTCAATGAGTTAGAAAAAGTATATCAATGCAAGTTATTATTATTATTCTCTCCCTTAAAATTGAAGACTAGAAAATAGACTCAAAAGAAAATTAGGAGGAAGTAAAGTGTTCAACTTAAGCAAGAGCCTTCATTTCACATATTTCCACAAGTGGGAGATCTGACTGACTATTGGCAGATCAATTAACACTACCACGGGGTGGACACTGTGGAAGGATGGGACGAAATTACACTATACATATCAAGGCTGTTTGATCTGTTCGAAAATGATGTCATCTGCACCTCTCTCTTTCTATGAGCCTAAAAATCAAATCATAAGAAAACTAGCTTTATTCGCTCGAGTAAGACTTAAATAACACACAACACAGAATTGTTGGCACACAGATTTGCATTGCCCTGGGTTTTCATCTAAACAGAAAAACCCTGAATTCATCCCCTCATCTACAGGCCACGGTGTCGAAATGTATTCCTCTAACTTGATACAGGGAAACATTTTCACACTGTTAAAAGTTCCTTTGTACACCAAGCTCTAGGTAGAGTTAGAAACAGTAATTGTGGGGCAGAAAAGGGCAAAGAAGACCAAAGGGAAATCTCTTCAGTTTGTGTCTGCCACAGGTGTATAGCATGGTTCCCGACAGTGGGGTGGCCAAAAATACTGCCTCCAGCCCACATTTCATGATGGCAGTTTGCTGAGCAAAGGATGCTTATCTTTTACAACCAGGCAGCTCCAAGGACAGCTCTGACCAAGCTTCTGCCCAAGGTGTTCCCTGAATCTAGGTAAGTTGTAGTGCCATAGGCCCTGGCCAGGGCCATTGCATTTGTTTCTGCCCTGACATCTCAGACGCTGGTGTTTTTAAGTATTCATGAATACATACCATTAATTTTGTTGAAACTTTAACGCTAATTTTGTTGAAAGTTTAACAATGACTTCCTCATTACAAGCTACTCAAAAATCCTCATGTACTTTTCACCAGAATGAGCTCTGCACAATTATGAGATGAGTGGATTGCCAAAGCCCAGCAACACAGAGTTAATGAAATTGTCATTGGTGTGAGCAGTGAGTGGCAGCTCCATCTCCTGCTCCGTGGTTAGCATGTGAAGAGCAGAAGCAAAAGGAGGCTGTTGTATTTTAAATGCTGAGCAATGGTATGCCCAGCCTGAGCAGGCACATCAATCCGACTCCCGGGGAGATAAATGGAAATTCAGGCAAGTATAAATCATCGCGAGAAAGCACGGCCCAGGAATGTGAGTGGCATGGGAGGCTTGGGTTCCAGGCACAGCTTTGTTACTGAGCAGTCCTGTGACCTTGGCAAGGTCATATACTTTTTCTGAGTCTATTGGCTTATCAGGAAAACAAGGACATTGGACTAAATGACTCCTAAGGTCCCTTTCATTTCTAACATTCTGTGATTCTCTATGAAGTATTTACTGAGTCAGGCTGTGTGGGAGAAACATTCCAATGGCTACTGCTCTGGATAAACTGGGAGTCCCAACTGAATGAATCTCTTACAACAGAGTCCTCATTTCCTGTGCCCGATGAAGGATGCAGTTTGGAGGGAGTATGAAGCTAAAATCAAGAGCTAAAGCAAAAATTCAGAAGTCATTTGACTTGGCTGGGTTTCTTGGCTTCAGGCATTATTCTTGGTCTAAGAGAATCACCCACAGTCGTCTCAATTGCTCTCAGGGTCAGGATCACCCATCATATGCCTCTGGTTCAGGCCTTCACCCATGCCACTCACTTCTCACACGGTTGACAATTTCTTGCCTAAATTTCTACTGGCCCCAGGATGAGCTAGAGTCATTAGCATAATCCTTAATAGTTCTACAAGCTCCAACTGCCCTCTATCTCCTTGCCACCACAGCCAGCTCTATTTGCATCTCCTGGTCAGTCCAGTTCTTTTGGCCCAAGTTATAAACTCTCCGTAGGAGCATGACTGCTTTTTGTAGCTCCCAGAGCCCACTATTCATAGATCTTTCTAGCAGCCAGCTAAGAGTCTTCTCTAGTACCAGCAAAGCTATGCACTAGATCTAGAACTAGAACCTGAGAGCTGGTCTGAAGTGTACCAAGGAAAGCTATTATTTTCCCTCAGTAGGGTCTAGCCCTAAGTATGCCTTACAAAAGAGTTTATGAACTTAGTTCTCTCCTATATTAACTTTTCACGCAGGGTTCATTCTTAATCTTTCCAGAAAAACTTCTCCAAAGATTAGAGGGTAGTTTTCCTCCCTATCTTTGATATAAAATTCTTCAACCCAAAATCCAGATCTTGTCTTTAGATCCCATGCAATTATACTTTCTGCTGGCCTGAAGTGACATCTCAGAGTTCCTGCATTTTGTGAGCCAATTACACATTAAAGACACAGACAACTGAGAATGCAATTTAAGCAATACAAAGAGCCAGGTGTGTGGCATTGAGTATAAACATCATTATCACTTTGGCAAATAAGAAATAACTTAAAAACCTAAGTGCCTGTGTTATCTTCCCAACTAGGTTGAGGGGGAGGGTAAGAGAAAATGTGTTGATTGTGTTTCTAGAATATTCTGGGAACTGTGCTAGTTTTTTATCTCATTTTAATTCTTACAAAATAATCTAATGAGATAGGCATAAATGTAATAATTTCACAGACGAATAAATGAAGGTTGAGGAATGTAAATATTTTGTTCTAAGTCGCTCAGTAAGTAGCAGATTGGGTGTTTAAACAGCAGGTCTTTCTCACTAATGAAAATGTTAAGTCCATTCTATTACTATCTTTTAAAGTCTGAGTCATGAATTACTTGAACTATGTCTGCCTGGTTTACCTCTTAAAATGTAAATTCAAGGACTTCTTCCCAGAGCTATGGAATCAGAATCTCCAGGCATGGCTTCTACTTGACAATCTCTGCAGGAGACTCATATATACTAAAGTTTATTTACCAGCTTTCTATAGTATGCTGGCACCCTCTAAAGTCAAAGGCTGTGTCTCATAAATCTTCCATATCCCTGGCACCATCAAGCACAGAATTGGGTACCTGGTAGGTGCCTAATTAAACCCATGTAGAAACAAATTTGTTCAGATGCAACCTTTTTCTTCAACTGAGTAACACTGTGCAGAGGTTAAGGTGACAAGAGCACAAATACGGTGCTACAAAACCAAATACAAAATGAGACACCTGGAAGGAAAATGTTCAAACAAAGTCTCCTGGCATTCTCACTTAATTCCTTCCACCCCAGCCACCCAGGTCCCTGGAGAGCAGAGTTGCGTCTTGAGCCCCCGTTAGGTCTAAAGTAACCCTCCTTTGCTCCCTTGCACTCCTGAAGCTCTCTCAGAATTCCAGAAATAGCTTTGCCACATATTATACAAAAGTAAAAAGAAAATATTTACAGAAACTACAAATAAAATGAAAACAGATCTATATCTAGAATACAGATCTATGACCTTGTTGGTCGTGAGATTTCACAAACACAATGGCAGTGAAGAACTTACTGACTCCAAATTCTTTTCTGGAAAATAACTACATCTCTGTCCAAAAGGATTGGTTGGTGTAGCGTCATAGGGAGTCTTCCTTCCTCTCCATTGTTTGTTTCTATAGGATTTTAAGGTGAACTATTTTTTTCTTCAAAATAAATACTTCTTTGTAGAAAGAGAATGGTAGGAAAGTGGCTTAACACTGGCCTCCTGTTCAGGCAAGAAAACAGAGAATGTGGGATCTGCTGAGGAAGGAATTATAAAAGCCAGTGTTTGTCCCATCTTCTGAAATGGGAGGTCCCACAGGAAAGAAAGCATGGATTTTCTCTAGTGAGTAGTTTTTAAATTTACATGTCAGCATGCCCTTAGTAATATATTCAATTAAAATTCAGCCTGATTATTTATTGATTTTACATTTTCCTGCCCTGCTACTGTCCAAGCAATTTGCTAACCATTCTCAAAACACCTCTCAGGCTTCTGAGGAAAAGGCTGATACAAACCAAGAATTCCCAAACAAGAGCTCAAGTATAAAGCTAATTATTTCAGGCATGCCTCTGCTACGACGGCAGGTCTTTATGGGTTCAAGACAAGTTTTAGGTCTGCCACAGAGGCCAGATTTCAATTTGGGTAATTAGACTTTGCCCTACCCTTGAGAATTTCCCTGACATAGTTTCCTCGCTTTTCTTCCTGAGTCTCCACACACATCTGTTTTTTAATATTCTTAGCACCTCTACATTTTACTGGCCTTCTTCAAGTAGATAACTCTGACTGCATATTCCTGGATGTTTCTCGTCAGCAGGATCAGAAGCAACTGTTTCCAAATCCTTCAGGACCAATGCTAATGTTGCCTGCCCCCAAAATCCTTCCCAGCTCACTCCCTAGTAGAATTAATCATGGCTCTTTTCTATATCCTTTTATATCTCTCTCTTATTAGCACACTTATTTCATTCAGTCCCACATTATAGTTAGCCATGTGCAGGTCTTTCTTCCCCATTGAAATGTAAACCCTTTCCAATCCTGAGCACATCTTACTTCTCTCAATAACCCCCAAGGTCTCTAAACACAAGAAGGGGACAAGGCTAACATTTTAAAGCTTTTTATGTACTAGGCAAAGAAATAACATAATCTCACTAAATCCTGAAAACAACAATTAGCCCTAATTTTACAGATGAAAGAAAAAAAGATGAATGCTAAACATTGTCCTACTTGCGGCTGCAGTGCCAATAAGTGCCAGAGCAGGGTTTTTTCCAGAACTTTTGGACCCCATGGCTTGCTTCACAGTCCAGCAGAGTTTCCTTAACTTTACCAGGGCCTGGCCTACCACAGACACTCAAGTTTGCTGATCAATAAGCAAACAAGGGTTTCTATAGAACCTCTTTCTGCACCCATCTCTGTGGGACCCAGTCCACTAGCCATCTGTGGGGCTTAAGAGCATCTCCTTGTAGGCTTCTCCTCAAGGCTTTAAGGCTTTGATTGGATCTAACCTGTCTATCTCCATCCAAGGCCACTTGAAGGATCTTTAAACAATAGCATAACCCTCCTCTTCTTACTCTCCCCGTAGGGCTTTGCAATTGGTTCTGATCTAAGTAAAAAATACAATTGCAGCATTGGATGAGAGAGTTCTCCCTTGGTGACCAGAAAAGGAGACTGACAATTTCAAACCACTTTTAGGAGAAAAAAAATGTGATTAAGAAAGACTAACAGAATGATTCAGTACTATGAAGCACTCATGTCAGAGATTACAGTAGGAGTCCTGGACATGGGTTGTCACATGGCTCTCTTCAAATGTTACTTGAACTAAAAATCTTTTTTGTTGTTGTTGCCATCCAGGTTTCAGTGTTTCTTTTTCCTGAAGCAGTCAATAGAAAGTGTTGGGTCCATATTAATTTGGAAGTATTTAAACCAATGGCCACATCCGGTGGTTCTGAAATTTCTTTCCGTGAATCTCTCTTTAATGTTCTGTGAGGTTTGAGATTTTGAAGTCCTTTATAGGGTATCATCAGCAGTGGAAAAGAAATATGCTGGAGGAGTAAGGAGAGGGGAGAAATTGGAGAACCATCCCGTTGTCTGAGAAAAGTAAGCAAAAGATGGAGGAAGCAACAAGAAACAAGATTAGAGGCCAGAAAACAAATCTATCGAGAAGATTCTACTCCCTTCTATCTTTGGTGTCAGTGACTGGATAGAATTCCTAGCTAAAGGGACTTGGTAACTCACTGGGGAAAAGAATTTCTTTTATTCCATGATAAATATTCATAAAGGGGCAAAGAGCCTCACTTGATACACTGGAGCTGAATCTAAAAAAGCAAGTTAAACACACCTTTACCTTGTCCCTATAAGAAAAGATTGACGTTGGTAATTAGCATATTAATAACAGCACAAATGCTCAGTTATAAACATATGGTAGAAACCATTATTATCTAGACAAAGTGAGGATTGTGATTCAACTTAATTGTTCTATAAATTGCATATGTTTGCGTGTTTATTTTGTAATAATTCTCAGATGAATTGGCTAATTTTAGCAAAATTTGGTTCATTTATAAAGGGAATAAATTTACATCACATGAAACCTATGAGTCAATGCATCAAATGGCAGCCAATAAAAGCCTTCAAAGCACTCAATTTTCTGTAATTTGTGATGACTTTCAGAGCCTTCACACTCTTACCCTCTTAACCACACTGCAAAATACCACAAGATAAATCTCCCAATTTCAGCTTATTCACCATTTTCTGTATGTCACTCTCCCGCTTAAGAACCTAGCCCTGTGAAGTCTAAATTCCTTCACCTGACTTTCGATTGACTGATTGGTAGGCAATTGTACAGAATAAAACCTACAATTCACAGAATCACAAACACCCAGACATTTTTCACCATGCAGAGGGCAGAAAAGTTAACAAAATGTATATTTGAGGGGTCAGAGAAGGAACTACCTCTCTCCAGTTTGTCAAGGAAACTTCATAGAGACTTTCAGGGATCTGAGAAGTGTTTGAAAGGTCAGGAGTTAAGAGTGTCCCAGGCACACGGTTCTGGTTGAGACAAAGTTGTCATGCAGTCAGGAGAGAGTTTTAGAAAGCTATGGTGGAAAGGAGAAATGTGATCTTCTCTGTGTGCTCTAGACAGTAATCCCTAAACTTAAATGTGCTCATGGACCACTGGGGACCTTGCTAAATGCAGGTTCTGATTTAGGCCTGGAGTGGGCCAAGTTTTAACATTTCAAACAAGTGATGCCCATGATGCTGGTTCAAGGAACCATGTTTTGAATAGCCAGCTCTGGACTAATAGGAATGTTTGGGGTTTGTTTGTTTGTTTATTTTGTTTGTCTTAACAATTAGAGCTGTCAAAAGAGACAGCAAGCATCTCAGAAAGTGCTACATATGGCATATAGACAGAGTAAGATCTTTATCCCAACTCTACCACTTAGTAACTCAATTTCTTTGTCTAATTAGCCTCTTAAGATGGACTCAATTATCTCGTATTTAAAATGGGGATAATAAAATCCAACTTGTAGGCATGGTAATAAAAATCAAATGCACTAAGGGGCCTAAAGCCTTTCTCACCGACTGCACAAAGTACTGAGCTTCATACAGGTAAGTCTTCTCCCTGACCTCAACTATACCTTTCATCACTGGAGATTCTCAAGCAGAGTTTCCATCAGTATCTGTAAAGGAAGTCACAAAAAGCATGCTCACCTCAGAGTGAGGGCACAGATGACCCTTCAAATCTACAATACCGAACACTGATCAATGAAACTCGAAGTCGGTCATTTCCGGGATAGAAGCCCCAGATTCATCAGTCTCATTCAGGTCTGTTATTATTGTGAACACATCTATTATGCTTTGATGATAGATAACAGTCTAGAAGCAGGAGCTAATGACAACTTATAACTGAACAGTTCAATAATGAAGTGCGTGTGTGCATAAAGATGTTTTCATCAGTATTCTTTAGAAAGAAACTTTCATACTAACACTGCTAATACCTTCCACTTACAGTCTTCTACGTCTTTTGAGAGTTTTCAGTTCTATTACCTAATTTGAACCTTGGAAAATCCCAGGAGTGAGACCTATAATCCCCATTTTTAAATAGAGAAGCTGTTTGGTAACATGCCTGCGGTCCCCACATCACCGAGGCCAGGACCAACCCCAGGACTCCACGCTGCGGTCACTCCTCTGTGCTCTGCTACGTCTTTGAACAGGTTGTTCGACAACTTTTTGAATCCAACAAATAGTAATACCTTCATGAACAAACTCTGCAAAAAAAAAATAAGCACAAATACAGATTTCAGAACATATAGGAATATTGTGTTTCTCTATTCCAATTCCTTTCTTTTATAAGGCAGGTCACTAAACTTCAGAGAAATGCAGTGACTTGCCGAAGGTTTCCAGTTAGTTCCTGCCTAAAAAGAGAAAGTATATTGTGAACATTTCATTAATCCTAAGTAGTAGTTGTTAACATTCCACACTCAAGGATGCCTGGTTTATCATTTTTGTTTCAGATCCTTTCGGAACTGCTATAATTGCCAAATAATCTGGGGCTACAGGATAAGTATTTTAACAAACGTATGAAACTTTGAGGTTATGGTCAGAGAGAGAGCGATCCTCCAGTTGTCTTTGTCCTCCTTACGTTGAATACTCTTATGTGATTATATCTTAATGTTCAAGGGTAAGATACTGGGCTAAGGTGCAGAAACCAACAAGGGCTAGTGTTAAAAGTTTCAAATCCAAGCTGGTGGGAAGAGTCAGAACCTCATCTGCCCAATGATGAATTAGCCGCGTCCTGGCTGGTCTCCATTCCATTGCTGCCACTTCTTTAATCAAAGTTGAACAAAATGAATTGCAAATAAAAAGGGAAAAAAGAAAACATTAAATATGAAAGGCCAACTTGCTAGCCTATATTTTTCGTTCAAGTGACAGTTTTAAAATTACAAAGGTAAAAACCCTTTGCTAAATCGGGTTTTAAATGTGCCACTTGTCAAACTAGTACATTTTTACGATTTTTAAAACTACTGTTTTATCATGAAAGGTAAAAATACAAAGTGGTAGCATTATTCTTCATTTCCCCCACCACCCCATGCCACCTCTCTTCGGTTCAGGGGTGAGGGTTGTTTTTCTATGAGAAAATCTGGGCTTTTCTCAGCAAAACTCTTGGAAAGACACATTTTCATTCATGTCACAATACTGTTAGATCATTTCCAACCCCAGAGCTGTTATCATTGCACAGGAAGAAGGAAAATAATCCTTGCAGCAATCACAAAATTTCACAGCTGAAAGGGACCCCAGACGTCATCAGGAACAGCTGAGAAGAGAGGCCCGAAGGGTGGGCCAGTCTGCCTGCGTTGCTAGCCGTCAGTGGCAGAGCCTGGCCTGGATTCCAGTTCACTCCTGCTGCACGGTTTTGTGTCATGTCACAATGTCTTTCCTGACACTGTCCCCACCACATGGTCAGAGCTTCCTAGGATTACCCCTCAGAGCTCTTCTCCTCTACCAGCTTGGCTTACAAAATGACCGTAATTGGAAGACTTGCAGAATCTTTGAGGCAACAGTCAAGAGAAAAACACCTTTCCTGCAAGGTCGAGACAAGGACCAAATCATTGTTTCATTATAAATGAGATGTAGAGTCTAGGACTGAGAGAGAAGGAAGGAACATTATCTGAAAGAGAGAAGAGGAAGCTATGAAGGGCACAATGGAACCTCTCCTGTAGAAATAACTCTGTTGTCTCTAGACAATTCTGCCTTTTCTCCATGATCATCTTCAAAAACAACTTTACATTTTCCCTACGGAAAGGGGAGAAGAAACTCTGATTTCAGAGACACTTGCTTTACAGCTGTGGAATTTGTGCCTCTGAATATAAATAGCTCAGGCTGATGGGAAGTGGGCTGAAACTGTCATCAAGCAGGGAAAATAGCATCCAGAAGGATCCTCAGACCAGATTCCGCCTCATATCTTCTGTGGACCTCTCAACAAAGCCCCTCGCTTTCTGTGGCTCGTCATGCTTACTCCTAAAATGGAAGCCCTCTTAAGACATTTGTAGAGAGTGTCGTTTAATCCCATCCACAGAACCCAATATAGTCGTCCGTTTCCACCTTGTCCTCTAATGACAGCCATCCCGAGAACCAGACCAGCCTCCGTCTGGGTATGAGGAGATACTGCAGATGAACGCCAAGCACTGGCTGAAAATAACATACTACATAATGGAATTGCAGCCCTCAGTCCAAAACTGAAATTTTTATTTTGCTAAAAATGGGCTATCACCATGTGATTCATTATTAATGAAAGAAAAAGCATGTATTCACATTTTGCTAATTATTTTATTCACTTACAGCAAAAAAGGATCTTTAAACCCCATAATTTGGTCACCAATTAGTCTTTGATTTACCCTCATGTACTTGGAGGGTTTTTAAAAATTTTTTTAAAGGCTTGCAGCTGACAATTTACATTTAAAAAGTAATTAATGGCAATTCACTAAAGAAATCCTCAGTTTCCTATAAAATTATACTGAACTCCAAGCCCTTTATAAGGCCAGCAAAAAACGATCATTAGTAAGAGGTGCTTCATTAGTGTTCTGCTAGACAAAATGCACACAGCACCTTACTGTAGGTAAATTGATATCAGACCTCTTCACTCTGATGAGAGACTCTGACTAACAGTTACCTGCCAGGTTCTATTCCTTCTCGTTCCACCTGAATGCCTCACTTCTGCTGCAGAGAAACCCTAGGACCAAGACAACTGATCCGGGCAGAACCACTCATGTTCTGTGTCAGCTGAATTCCCCTGTCTCTCCCATCTCCTTTCTCCCCTCCCAGGTTTCCTGGGACCTCATATACCTATTCATTGCCCTCGTGTGAACTTAAGATCTCATTCCTTGTTTTCTTCTTGCACCCTCCAAAATAAGACACCCTCTTAGGCAGGAGGATGTGGTGACCGGAAGCAGCTGCTATCCATGAAGCAGTGCTATAGCGTGCAATTATCATGCTGCTGGTATGAGCCACAAGTGTTAGAAAATTAACCTCAGCAAGGTTTGCTGAGCCAGATTAAAAAGGCAATTTGGCAGTCTTTTTACTACCGGACCAAGGAGATGCTCCATCCTCTCTTTTGAACAGACTCCTTCTGGCTTTTGCATTGGCATAAAATTGAGCAAAATGCAATTTACTGAATGTTTCCATTAAAAGGAAAGCAAATGGGGCTACAGCATCTCTTGGTGTTTCCAGCAAGTGCAGTCCACATCAGTATCAGTCTTCCCTTCACTCACTGCACTGCTCAGATGTGAATGCTCTCCTCTTCCTCACAGTTCTCTCTACATCTGATAACAACTAGAGTTGTGGGGACAGAGTGGGGGATGGAAATCACTAGCACATACAATACGTAATATATTCAAAAATAAATGCCAGACTGATAACAGAGAGTTTCTTTGTGGCTTTTGATCAACAGCAAAATGTCAAATAAGTAAGCTCATTTAATCACTGTTTCTGACACCCCCAATTCACCACAGGTTTAATCCAGTGCCCCATGACAGGCTATCTGATGTATATGCATGTGTGTGTGTGTGTGTGTGTGCCGTTTTCATTTATTAAACAGCAACTCTGAGCCAGGCACTTTGTTACATTATCTCCCATCTGCCCAACGAAAACAATCTTATGATGCCCATTTTATGAATGAGAAATACGATGCTCAAAGAAATTACTTGACCAGTGTCATTAGCTAGTGAGTGTCAAAGCTCAATTTCAAACCAGTTCTGTCAAGCTCCTGACACTACACTATACAGAGACATGAAGGTGGGATTCATTCAGAGTTACAAAGTTACATCTGTAATTGGAACATGGGCCAGTAACCTCTGTATAAATTCTTTATATTTCAAAAATCTGAATGTTTAGGCCATTGAATACATTATCTAAAGACATCAGAGATGTAAAGGATTCAGATGTGACTTTTGGCATCTCCATGTAGCCGCTGTTTGCTAGTTACCTGTATGGATGTTCAAGCCCTGGACTTTGGAAGGGGCAGACACCCTAGGACATGGAAAGACTGTTCCTAGTAACTGGGCAGCAGTCCTCCTCTCTTCTATCTTCATCTACTCCGGCTTACCGAAGCTTGAGTTTCAGGGAAGGCCCACCTCCTGCCCAGTGCCCCTGCTGCTATGCCTGCACTGGGCAGGCTGGGACGCATGGCAGTGGCCTCCACTCTGTCAGTTCTTAGTAGCTACCAACCAAGGTGTGAGTTTCAGCCTTGATATCTGAAGAGTCTTTACCATTGCTGGGTTCCCATATTGCCCTCCCAACAAATTTCCCTCAAATACAACAGTCTCAGGATGTGCAAAGCCCACAGTGAACCCTGGGTGTCCAGGTAACTCCATTTCATAGTCCTATAAGCCATATTTTGAAATATCCAAGTAATGGCCAATTTCGTAATGGTTTAAATTCAGTGATTGTCACCATGTAAACCCAGCAAAAGTCCCAACCAAGAGCACTCAGATGTAAAGACCCGAGCAAAAGGTCTCCTCAAGCCACAAGATCCCATGCCCAGAATGGGCACCCACCCAGCCTCCTCCAGCACACACAGGGAGGAGCAGCACAGTCTGCAGCACAGTTTTTGGCTCTAAAGGAAACATGGATGGTGCAAATGACATTATTTCTCCAGCCGTTCCATCCTCTGCTAGAATACAAATCAGCGCAGCACCACACATCACCAAAAGTAGATTTTTCAACCTCTGTAAGCCTCAAAAACAGGAGGAACTTGATTGCTTGGGCCGGCTTGCAGATACGTGGTGGCACTTGATTCTAACAGCCTCCTTCCCAAGATGAGGCTGCCTCCCACGCAGCCAACCTAATGAGTGATACTGGTAGTACTGTTAACTGTGTCACTTCGTTAATTGCTCATTCTAATCAGATATTCTGATATTTTTCTTGTTTTTCCAAAGGGCCTTGTTAGAGCAGACTTAAAAGAATCAGGGTCTCTATTAACGAGGGCAATAACAATACTCCGTTTTTATGTACGGCCCTCCTGCCTACTAACTCAAATGCTTACTGTGTCCACACAGGCAGAAGGAGTACAGGACCAAGCAGTCACCTGTAAATATAATCACTACAGGTGTTTAACCTAGTTCAACTAGGTCTGAGGAATATTTTTCTGCAAACAGCAATTTAAAACCTGAATTATATTCATAATGACCTTGGTTCTCAATGCCTTCCTCGTTTCATTATATCTCAACACCCCAGGATGATAAAGCCAAAGAGTCATAATCCTTCTTTTTTAAAGTCCCTTTACTGCTTCTGTGCCAGCCAAAATCATATCTCCTGGAAGATTTCTTCTCCCAAAAGGGTATCAGAAGAAAAAGTCAGGGATAGTCTTCCAGGTTTACGCAGTCCTAGAATAGGTCCTTCATTCAATGTGACATGAACGAAGGCAGACAAGAGACTCCAACCAAAAAAATCACTTCCCTTCATTTAACTTGATCCTTAAGTAATTACCACTTTTATATTGTGAAGGCATTTTAGTTTCCTGGATATAGGACATATGAAAAAAAGCTTAGGGTGGGAATCACAAGACCTTGATTCGAGTCTTATCTCTGTCACTTACAGACTGTGTGACACTGGCAAGCTGCTTCACTGTCCTGAGCCTTACTTTCTTGCTTGCAGACTGCATTAGTACTGAATCTGTCGCAAGCAATAGATGAAATTTCATTTATAAAGCCCTTGGCCGAGTTCATGCAATGCAATAAGCAACCTACAAATAGTCATTCATTTGATTTTATTATGATATTACCAGCATTATTGTTACAAGTAGTACATATGTATATTACAAATAACTGTAAGAAGGTATTCCTTGACTGCTCATCCCCTAACTTGTCAAATTATATACATTAAATGAATACAGCTTTTTACTTGCCAATCATTATTCAATAAAGTGGTTTAAAAAAAAAACTGTGCAATCTGACTGGCCTACTACTTGGACAGTTCTCTTGCACCTTGATTGGCAGAAAGGGCAGGTCTGGAGAACACCATGTACTGTCTGAAAATATCTCCCACCCTTAAAGCCAAAGCTTTCCGTACCATCTCTGAAACAGAGATGAGTGTTTTCTACCCCAGGACTCCTTTGCTATCCGCTCCAGTCTTCCTGTGGCTGACTTCAACAGCAACACTACAGTCAACAAAGGGAGGTCCTGGTGTACAGAGAATCAGAGCTCAGGAGGCAGTGGGAGAAGCAACCTAGGGGGTTGGGGGACCCGGCATAGCAAAGAAAGCACTACAGCTCCTGAGGGGCTTGCGGGCTGCACCGCAGAGCACTGAGGTGGAAAGCTAAAGGCAAGAGCTGGCCCCCACCAGGCTGTGGGTCGATGACCCATGTTTTGGCTGCTGAGCTTCTCTTACCAATACTTTCTCATGACAGCCAATTTAGAGAAAAGAAATCCGGCTGGGAAAGGCCACAACATAGGTAGAAAAACATCCAGATTCTATTCCCTTCATGAAGTACCCTGTTCTATCACTCATGATGTATTTTTAAAATGGCAGTTATTTTTAGTTCTAGGGTCAATGGTAAAGATAGATACAGGAAAATGTCACTCACAGGAACACACTAGAAAAGACCATTGAAGCAATGCAATGTTTAAATACTCTGATAAAAGTGACACAAGCAGCTTGAGAGCATAAAGAAGGGACAGTCCACAAAGTCAGGGAAGATGTCCCTGTAAAATTAGTATCTCAGACAACACCTAGACAACAGGTGAGAGATAGCAGGTTAAGAGGGAGGGTGAGAGTGTGCCAGACGGAACACATATGCGTAAGACTAATAAAAGCTTTTCTTGTCAGAAGAACTAAGAGAATTTCATTATTCAAAGGCGGAGAAATAAGTCTGAAGAAATAATAAAGATCATATGATGTAGGGCCTTATAAAACAGAAGCATAGCATTGCCTTCTGAACCTACAGAAAACAAATCAGAATGCAATTCCCATGAATCAATCAGAGGAGTCTAGGTTTTGTAGTGGTAGCAAATAATCCCCAAATCTCAGTAGCTGGCACAACAAATGTTTGCTTCTCACTTCTACTAAATGCCCAGCATGAAGTTACATATACAACATGAGTTGCAGAGGGGATGATAAAAGTTCCATCTCCAAAAACATCCTTCAGAGTGACCTAGGTAGGGAGAACAGAACATGGCTATCCAGACCGGATTCTTAAAGCTTCGGCTTGAAAGTGACATGTAATGGCTTCTACTCGTGTTCTTTGGCCAAAGCAAATACTACAGTCACACCAAACTTCAGGTGGGCAAAGAAAGGCACCCCTACCACAGACAGGAAGAAAAAAGAACCAGAAAATATATGATGAACTGCACTGATGATACCAACACCCCCTTCCTCTGGTTAATTATAAACTTATGTTTATAAGTAAACATGTTTAAATGTTTAAGTGAATGTAAGTAATTAGTACTCCCTTACATTGGGCATAGCAAATAGATCTTGTCAAAATGCTCTCACGAATTTCCTTGAGCCACAGGTGCCTCCATGGAGAGACAGCATGTATTACCATGCCCATTTGATTAACCAGGAAAATGAAAAGAAAAGAGAGCCAGGAACCCTTGCCAATTTCATTCAGAGGTAGAAGAGAACCAAACACATTGGTCCCTATCTGTTGATTCATCCATTTCAATCCTATCTCATCACTACCAAGAAGTAAGCAGAACCAAATAAAACAAATTCCTGCAGAAACCAGAGATGCCTGTTTTTCCTGGATCCCAACAATAACAAAGGCAACTAAGGCAGGCGTCCTGTTCTCTCAGTCTGTGCTCTGAAAACATTAAGTCTTTGGGTCTGAACCATGCTAGTGAGATGAAGTTCCCCAGTGCCACTGGGAAAGTTCTGAGTCCTCCGGGAATGCAAGCGGTTAGAAAAGTTTATTCTTTTTAGGTTCACAACTCTGAAAGTAATTCACAGGAGTTTTCATGTCTGCTTATAACTGCAAAGCCTGAAATGGAAGCATTCGCAAGGATAACTAAACCACACCAATATGATTCCCTAAAGTGTCACGTTACTAGGGAATGCCATAGGCTAACTAAGCTGGCTGATCGGAGGATTGAAATATTTTCCAAACAATTCAAGGAAATGCAAAGGATATCAATTTCAAAAGATTGGTTTGTGCTATGGGGTTTATAAGACCAATGCAGATAACGGACTTCATGCTCCACAAGTTAGTGACTACCTTGCAGATGACCCCAGCAGCCAGCACAGCTCCCAAGACATAGGCGTCCAAGACCTTTTTCACTTCCTCGATCATAGATTCTCTTTGTGAGGAAGCAGGTCCGAATTCCATAAAGGGGGGATATGCAACAACAGGATAGGGAACACCAGATATAAAACAGGCCACTTCCTTTCAAGCATCAAGGTTTGTCCTTATCATTCTAGCATGTATTACTCCAATTATTAAAAGCTTGCTGCAGTAATGACTAACTTTAAAAAAAGGAACAGGTAATCCAAAAAGCTGTGTGGTTGGTAGGCACATAAACTCTCAATTGTATGGGTAAGCATTTGAAATGTTAGAAAAAGAAATAAATGGTTTTCTTAGGAATAAATTAGGTTGTGAATAATACCACAATACCCCCGCCCTTTTGCCTTTTGCAAAGTATTTCAGACGGTAAACCCAAATAAAATCCAGAAATTCTTCCTAAAATAAAACTGGAATCAGAAACTTAGCTTAGACCCAAACACTGACTGAGGTTTCCATATAACAACTGGCCCTGAACTCGGGTGTGACTCAGGTTTTTTTTTTTTAAAGAAGGAAAAATGCACTCAGCCAGTGGCTTGCACTCTGAAATCTCATGGGTGACTTGGAGCAGTCTTCATTTCCTGCTTTCTTCTGAGGGTGATTTAGCCTTAGCTATTTCTAAAGGCTTGGGAACAGAGATAAAGATTATCTCTCTTCCTGCCCATTTCTCCATCAGTTCTGAGCTATATATCTGGGGTCCAAGACATATGTGTCCTCGTCCTGGATATTGAATTCTGTGCTCACCTTATATATCACTCACTTGCTGCATTTCCTCTCCATTTTTTCTTTCTTTCTTTTTTTCCTCCATTTGAGAGAAGCTGCCAGGCCATTTCAGAGCATGAAGATGAAAATGGATCTAACTGGAGTACATAGGCTACTCTCTTTGGAATATTTAAATGAGATAAATGATGCCAGTCTGAGCACCAGTTCCCTGACATACAGGAGTGCCAAGAGCCATGTAGAGCTGTCACTCAGAAGAAAGACTTCCAAGCCACCATCCCTGCCGTCCTGCAGTCCTGCCACCCCCAGCACCCTTGCACCACTGTGTACTTCCTGCAGGAGGAGAGAAGGCAAGCCCACCCATGCTGCTAGAAGCCAAAAATCAACTAAGAAACCGCTTAGAGCAAGCTAGCACACACTGACCCAAGGTTAAGGTGAGGGATTGAAACCCCGGCAGTGTCTTTCACAAAATGGATATGGATTTGTATTCCTCACAAACGCCCCCAGTAGCCAGCACAGCTACCGAGGGTGCGTGATCCCTCCAAATTGGACTATTGTATTCAAGCTGTCATTTTTCATTTTTAAAACCAGGATCCCTTCAGGTAATCGGTAACCTTGAAAAGCACAGAAACTAAAGCACAGGTCTGCCGAAAGTCCTCAGAGAGACTGGAAAACTTGGTGAAAAGATATAAACACCAGTGCCCACGCTGCACCCCTCTGCCTCCTCCAGTGTTTCTTGCTCTCTCCTTCTATCTTTGCCTTGAATGTTTCACAAAGTTTAGACAGGTTTGGGTTATCACTCAAACGCTATGACTCAAACTCGGGGAAATTGTTCCTGTAATGGAGTTCTCAATTTATTGGTCAATTTCACCTTGATTTTGTGTCACTGTTAGCTTTGCTAGCCCTTCAGCTTGTATTACATGCTCTAAAAATGTGAAACATTTTCAAATATTTTAAATATCACAGATAATTTTATTCAGCTCATAATCTCCTTCTGGAAAGATAAATAAAAATAAGTTTTACAAAAATAAAGGAGACATTGTTCTCCGTACTTGTCTTTTCATAAATAGCTAAAATCTGCCACCTTCTGGATTTTCCAGGAGAGCCACGAAGTGAACAAGCCAGTTTTTCTTCATCCCTTGTGGAGATATTCTTTAGCTATGCAGTGACACTGCCATCTAGTGGGAATTTCCTAAACTATTAATTCCGCAGAAATGTGTAAAAGAATATGGCTTTTTTAGAAGGGGAAAGCAAACACTCATTTAGATCAATTTACAGAGATTACAATGACCAAAAGAAAACAAAAACCTTGTACCGTGTATTGGGAGTTTAATCTAAAAATCACAATTTATAAAATAAAATTGCAACATGAAAATATGAGGATATTTATGCCTAAATTAATACAACCTCATGAAAAATGTATTTTTTACTTCAAATGGCACTATACAATGCCCACGTTAGACCCACAGTGACTTCATTCTCCACCTAAAAGAAGATGAACAAATTTAGGTATTTCTCTTTGTTTTGACCGTCTTTGTCTGAGGAATAGATGAAATCATATTTTTTGTCTAAAGTCAGCCCTAATTTTGCAGTGAAAATAAGGCAGATACTTTTTAACAATTTCTCGGGAGTACTCTGCACGTTAGACCTATCCTGAAATTTCTGTGCCTGAGGAGAGTCCATTTTGAACAGCATCCGAAATGATGACATCTGACTTCCTGGTCATTACTCAGCCTCATCCCCAGGAATCAGGTTGCCGTGAGAGCAGGATCAGATGGGCCGCTGCTTGTGATGTTTCAAGGATGTCATCTCATTGCTTTGTCCTCTCATATGTTTTGAAATCTCCCCAGAGTACTCCTTTGGTAAGATGAAGGGGCTGGGGGGGATTCCCCCCACCCCATGTCAGAAATAGTCACTGCAGCTGTGCACTCTACTTTGGTGGGTTGTCAGGAATTTGACAAAGTATCTCGGTTGCTGCAAATCTACTTTGCGCTTGAAACACAGTAAAGTATATACTGTATATTCGCAATCTGGTACCAAATTTAGTTTCAGAAAATCAAAATCAGTTTAAAGTTTTTACTGACTGAGAGAAGTGAGAAGCGTGTCATCCTCATCCTTCTTAATTTCTTCTTTCCCATCTTCCAGGCATCTGCCTCGCCTCTCCTTTGTGCACGCTCCAGCCCTAAACAATTATCTGGAACCTCTGTTCTTCATTGTGGTCAGGAGACGCCTGCACGGGAGCACTGAATGGCTCACCTCTTGGATGCACAGGTGGCCTCAGGTCAGTGGTCAGCCCCACAAGGGTGGCCACAGAGAAATCTTTCCCCTGGTGCTGTTTCATCTCTCCTTGTTTAATTTGTTTGTTTGTTTGTGTTTGTTTGTTTGTTGGAGAGGGGTGGTTGGGGTTGAACACAGAAAGTAAGTTGATCTGATCACCCTAGAAACAGAAATTCTGCATTGAAGCCAACTCTGACCTCACAGTATTTAAAATTTTGGAAACACAAACTGGTCTGGCCCAACTCCCAAGCTGTTTGGGAACCAGAGCAAAGGATTTCAGTAATGCCTCTGGCCAGGTTATTATTAGCAAGGCCATCTCCAGGCAGGTATTGATCACAGAGGAACTACTACCCTGTGTTAATTCCTCTCTTCTTTCTCTCCCCACCCTGCAGAAGCCCTGCCCCTACAGCCAGTCCCAGGTTAGACTTGAAGGGGGATAAAAGCACCAGATGACTTGGCTGAGAGGACGAGGAAGGGGACACCGTGGCTAGAGAAGCAGCAGCCCCAGGGCTTTAGTGACATTTTCCCACACACAGATGAGGAGGCGTAGGCATTCCATTTCTGCCTGCTGGTGTCCTCCCAGAGATGGCTCTAGCTTTCTGATCTCTGGGGCCACAAATAGTGTCCTCACAAACTCTGTATCTCACCCCATAATTCCTTCTCCAATGAGAAAAATAAAACAGAGGTCAGGAAGTTGATATTCGTTGGCTGAATCTTGGGTGCTACTCCAGCTATCGGCTATGGGATAAATTAGTTGTTGTAACAGATAGTAGGGACCCAAGCTGGAGGCATGAGTAGGTTCTACAGATGTCACAACAGCGGCCACCCACAGTGGGCTAGGCTGGTGGCTAGAAGAGAAGGTGGGGGCTTGCAAGGTGCTTTTGCTGGAGAATAGGCCTTGTGGCAAGTATTATCCACTCACAATGTATTACACAGGTATGTCTTGATAATTCTATGCCAAACTCTAGGCAAAATACCAAGGATTCAAAATATTTCCTGGATTCAAAGTGCTCTAAGGTTAGAAGGAGAAACTGCACCTATACACCTAACTGCAGAATTACATGGTAAGTGAAAAGAACAAGAAGAGTGAAAGTGAGAAGGATGAGTAATTAATTTTTCTGGGAAGAATCAGAGAAAGCCTCACCAAGAGATGACAGCACTAGGGCCTTAAATAACCAAAAAATGGGGAAGGAGAGGAGATGAGAACCATCCAGGAAAAGCAGGGAGGCCAGGCCTTCACACGGGTCCAGGAACGGAGGCAGAAGAGCACCTGTGTCAATGTGGTGGGAGTGACGGGCTGAGGAAGTTATGTGTTCCACATCAGCTTAAGGCCAAATGCCTTACAAAGGAGCAGGGCAATGGGAGCTGGCAGAGTTCTTCAAGCAAGGAAGTACTTTAGAGGTTAGCTCCACCAGTAGTGATGAGAAAGGATTGGAGATAAGAGGAAAGAGGCTAGAGACAACGAGACTAGTAAGAGCTCCAATGGTCCAAGTGAGAGAGGAGGAGAGCCTTGAGTGTGGACGGAAGTTAGAAATGGAGAGTAAGAGAGACTAGGAGAAAAGTCTGAAGCAGAGTTGAAAAAAAATCTTGCCCGAGAGGAACCATTAAGGGCAAGACGACAGCTTAGGTAGTTTGAGGGGATGATGGTGCCATACCTGAAGAGAGAAAGAGAACCGTTCGGGGCACAGGTCATAATGAACTTGAGTTCAGATACGCTGCACTAAGGGGCTTTTGGGATGTCTGTGGGCAACTGGAATCATGACTCTGAAGAAGGTGAGGGACTAGCAGCACAGATTTGATCCCATAAAAACATGAGCTTCACAACTGTTTTGTTCACACGTGCATCCCAAGCCTGGAGCCGTTTGGCATAAATTAGGGGCTCCATGTGTATTTTCTAAACAAATAAATGAATCTGATTACCATCAACCTGTGGGAGACAGCTGAGTACACTGGAGATGGGTAAGATTTCTCAGAGAAAGGAGAGGAAGGATATGGTGGGATCAAGAAGGACATCATAAAAATGTAGAGGACACTTCCAAGATGTTTGCCATGAAGAAGAGGAGACAGAAGAGACGTACTTGGAGGTTTCTTTAAGGTGAGCCACAGTTGTAGAGTCCTAGCTGACAGCAGACTTCCATCAGATGGTTCCAATGAAGAGAGTTAATGAAGGTATAGTTGGAGGTCCACACAGAGTCAGAAGGACCATGAAGAGCGATATGGCACTGATGCCATGACAGCATCAGAGACCGATGTCAGCAGGAAGTTGTTATCAGCTCTGGGTCTGAGGAAGCAATGGGAGGAAATAGCATTACAGCACCCAGCGAGAGCCAACGCCTCCAAGCAAGGGCTATCAGGCAGGAATGGTAGTTGCAGAGGGAGAAAGCTGTTGCAAGGCTATGATGTCAAGCCAGGGAGTCAGTGAGGGGGAAGAATCCTGACCTGTCTCTTCTCCCAGCTTCTGATCTCTTGCTAATGCCTCCCATTGACAGAAGCCAACTGAAAACCAAAGGGCAAGGGGATGACTTGATACAGAGCCAGGGTGCTGGGGCAGAGAGCAGAGGGCAAGGGGACCTGGCGGAGTGGAGCAAATGGAGAGTTACCCACACCGAGAAGAAATATAGCCAGAAAAGACAGAAAGTTCACTGCAAGAATGCATGGAGGTCATTGTTGGAGTTAGGTGACCTATGTGATGTCAGGATGCAGGCTTACAAGAATAGGTAGCTTTGGATGACCCTGAATGCCCCTTGTCTCGGTGCCAGAAGTCAATGTTACTTTGAGATCTCCCTTCCTGCCTTCCAGGATGACACTGATGCTGTGAGTTTCAGAGACTTGGTTTAGCTGGCTCGTTTCAGGGCCACTGCCAGGCATATCTTCAGGATCGCTCCTTCCTCCTGATACCACCACCACCAACTGCTACCTCTCTAGAGGCCACAGATGCTGAGTCTTTCTAGTGAGACAAGAAGCAGAGACGTCCAGAAGTGTCACTACCATCAACAGGTCTCGAAGCTGAGTTTTTACTAGCACATCCAAACAGCTGTCGGTGAAATGCAGCCTGCCAGATACAAAAATAGCTTTCGTTGCTTTAGTTGCCCTCACAAGAACACTAGAAAGTCACTGTATTTTAGGGATGAAAAAAATGGATGCTAATGATTATTAAGAAACTTGTTGAAGAGCGTGCTTTCACAGTCTGACTCCAGAGCCCAGGTTTGGAACCCTGTCTTTCAGACGACGCATATTCACTGAATGTGCCAGGTATAGTTCCAGACGCTGGGAATTGAGAAATAAATAAGTCAGGCAACTCCCCGCCCTCCCAGAGCTCACATTCTAGGCAGGGCGGGTGGGCAGAAGAACACAGCCAGCATAAATAGGCACGATCATCTCCGATAGTCATGAGGCCCTTTTCCCAATGCCTTGTTACACAGCTTTGGATCATCTCCAATGCCAAGCTCCAAAAACCCATGATCACAACACAAAACCTTGATTGTTAAGAAGGCAAAACACCCACACAGCAGGTCTGTCTGCTGTGTTTGTGCTGCACCTTCCCACCAAGCACTTGAAATGTGTTAAATAATCATTGCCATTCCACTGCAAGTGCATTTCTCTTTTATTTTAATCCTATTATAGAATTTTTTGATGGCAACCTGCTGTTAGAGTACATCTAACTATGTTAAAGCTCCCCAGGCCCTGAGCATGAAAGAACCTCTTCAGAACACACGCTAGGACAGGTCTACCTTGTTAGCATAGAAATGGAAATAAAAAGCCCTGCTTTGGGGCAAGGAGGAGGAGGACCAGTGCTCTAATACCAGTGCTTAGGAGGCGATCTCTCCTTGCTCTCTCCTTCATGCTTCAGGTGGTAGGGGTGCAATGGTGGGAAGGACCCTCTTCTGTATTCTACCCGGCGCCCGGTGCTTGGTGTTTAAGCAGTGATGACTAGTAATATCACTTGCAACTCTTTAGCTAAAGGTCATCTCTGCTGCTCTTATGCTCCAGTTGCTTTCCGTGCGAGGGAATCAGTAGTCAGTGTAACCTACAGGCTCACTCCTGAACTTTGGTGACGGTTCATTAACAAAATGGAAATAGACATCATTCAAATACGCAGGCGAACATCTCCCTCCATCCGCAATTACGCAAACAGAGAACAGCTTGCCGTGGCACAAACAACCACTTCCTAGGGGATATTGAGTTCACGCTCCTTAAATAAAGCTGTGTTTATGGGATGCCACAAGAAGTTGTATTCTAATGAACCATGTCACTTCAGAAAATAACAACGCAGATAATACTTTATCAGCAGTAAAAATCAGAAAATATCTAAAAGACCTGATATCAATCTGTATGCCCGGGAGAATATATAATGGATGCTATGAATTAAGTTAATAATTGAAGTCCATTTGGACAAGACATACTGGCTCTTGTTTGTGGTAGTGGTGAAGAAGGAGGTGACAATCATTAGCCATCCCTAGTGTTCTGAAAGACCAATTTCCTAGAAAATTATAAATAACAAGCAGGTTCTCTATGAGGATAATGCTTCATTTTGATCTCTTTTTTTTTTTAGCCCATGGTACAATTTTATGTTTCAGTGTATGTTCGGGAGTCCATACAAAAAGAATTGTTAATAAGACATTCCAAATGTTGCCTATGGATTCCTTTTATGTTAACAACAAAAGTTGCACTAAGGAGATAATGGCAGATTATTTTAAAGAGATTTTGGCCAAATCATTTCCATAGAAGAATGTGTGTGTGTGTGTGTGTGTGTGTGTGTATGCACACGAACATGCAACAACTAGACCCCTCACTAATTTGGAAGCATGATACACAATTCATTCCCTTAAAAATGGTCTAGAAAATTATACAAGGTGAATTCCTCAACTCAGGGTGAGATTTAAAATATTTAAACACCGGCCAGGCATGAGGCAATCAGAATGGACCCTGGCTGTGCCAATGCATTTGTTACAAACATAAGTCCCACCTCAACACACGTGACACTCCTTCAAAAGGGCACACCTAATCATTTAATGACAAGCTCCTACTAAGTATGTTCTGTGGCTGTAACAAACCCTGGGCTAAATGTTAGTGATTCATAGATTGAAAAGATGTAGCTCCTGCTCTCAAGGGGCTCAGAAAGCAGTAAAGAATATAAAACACATACAAAACATGAGACAATAGAAAGTGTAAATGTCCTAAGAGGGGCATGCAGAGAGTTATGGAGTTGAGAGGAGGAGGAAAAATTACCTGTAGCTGGAGGAGGTTGAATATCAAGTGAGGCTTGAAGGGTACATAGGATTTAGACATGAAAAGTCAAGGAAAAGAACATTCCAGAAGAAGGAAAAACTTAAGTGGTGACTCAAAAATGGACAACTCTGGGACAGATTCAGAGAATGCATCAGCTTGTCTAAATCATAGGACTCATGAGCCCTGATTTAAAAAAGAGAGAGAGAGAGACACCCTGGGAAGGTAGATTGGGGTCAGTTCATAACTATGAATACCAGAGTGAATTTGGACCTGATTCTGTAGCACTTGGAGCACAGTCAAAAATTATTTCAGCAGGAAAATAGCATGATCAAAGCTTCATCATCAATCAACTCAACCATATTTTAACCTTAACAGGTAATGATGGCAGTAAGCTGGTCCCAGAGTGCCAAGCTCAGCTGCATAAGGTCAGGCAGTGGATTCCATGTGCCTCTCGCACCTGAGCCTGGAGAAATAACCGCTTATTCAGGCTGTCAGTCACCAACTTGCTCGAAGCACCCTCTGTGCAGGGACAACGAGGACGTTTCTCCTCCTTAGTACTTAGCAGCAGTATTTTGCTCTGCCCCACAGCTGTCATCCAGGTCCAGGATAAAGGAAAGGCTTAAGAGGGTCTGAGAGAGGAGTCTGTGGGCACGCCCATCTTTGCTATATATTTCTGTGAGCTTGGCTGACGAAGCTGGTCAATGTTGATTTTTCTGCATGAAATAGAAAAGCAGAACTCTGTTGATTTTATGTTTTATGGCTGATCGATGGGGGTCAGAGGGAGGCCTTTGAGAGATGCTGAGTGGGAGGAACTGTGATGCTTTTGATGGCCTCGTTTGTGATGTGTCTTCTTCTGGGAAAGAGGGAGGTCAAGGTGAAACCCTCTTTCAGACTCACATGGCTCAGGCAATGTCACCCCTGGGCTGAAGAGCCAATTCCGGGGGCGTTCCCAGCCAGGCCGAGCAAGGAGAGGTGACATGTAAGGGCTTTTGAAGAAATGCTGCACTTTTGGCAAAGAGACCCCCAAGCTGCACCTGCGTTTCTGCAGGCTCTTCACTTGCTTTTTATATCCTCACAGGCTGTATCTGGAATTGCTGAAAGGTGGAAAATCTGCACACCCCTTAGGCGTTAAGAAAGGCAGCAAGGGCAGGAAGGAATCTGGTGAAAACTCGAGAGACCTGACTGTCTAGAAACCAGGTGTGTGTCATTCTAACCCTTAACCCTGATGCCTTCAGCCAAGCCTCTTAATCTTTATTTTTGCAATACTACCACTAGTAATAGTTAAACATTCTCTGTGCTGCATGCTTTACCTTTATATCATCACATCTAATCCTCACAATAACCTCTAAGGAAGTGGTTATTGTCTTTATTTTACAGAAGAATTAAAGTTTTGACAGTTTAAGTAGCTCGCTCAAGGTCCCATAGTAATAAGCAACAGAGACCAGACACAGTGACTCATACCTGTAATCCTAGCTTTAGGAGGCTGAGTTGGATTGTTGAGCACAGGAGTTCAAGACCAGCCTGGACAACATAGTGAGACTTTTTCTCTACAAAAAAATTTAAAAATTAGGTGGGCGTGGTGGTACCAGCAACTTGTGGAGGCTGAGGTGGGAGAATCACCTGAGCCCAGGTGGCCGAGGCTGCAATAAACCATGATCATGCCACTGCATTTTAGCCTGGACAACCTAGTGATACCCAAATCAAAAAAAAAAAAGTCAATAAATAAGCAACAGAATAAATTTGATCTCCAACTCTCTTTTTAAAAAGAATTTCTTATGCTGACTCCTGTACCTTACTTTGCCTGTGTTATGGGGATAACTACCGTAAGAATCCAAACCAAACTAGACAATACAGGTAGACAGGCCTTATACACCATGAAGGGCTGGGCAAATATAAGACATTACTGCTGTCAAGTCTGCTCTGCCTCCCTTTTGTTAGAAACTCATAGGATATAGATATGAATGTGCTGCTTCCAAAAGCCAAAAATATGATGCAAACTGGTGTCATTCGTGTAAAAAATGTTTTACTGTATCATACACCCCAACCCAAGAAAGCAAAGAAACAGGAGGAGCTACCCTGGGCTCCATGAGAAACATTTGACTAGGAAAAGAGGTTAAATGGCCTCTTGAGCAGAAGCAAGAGGAACGAGACACGTGCACAGACGCATCTGTTCATTTCCACAGACCGGGAGACATCGTGGTCCCTGACACAGCACCACTCTCCTCTTCCGCCAATTTAAGCTTTTCTTCCTCCATTGTTCTGCTCCCACACAGTCTGCATGTAAAAGCGGCACAGTGTGGACATCATTAAAAGTACCGTGACTAGAGGCTTAAATGAGAAACTGATCGTCCTATTAAGCAACAGATTTCATCAACAAATGCAGTTCATTCTGCCCGCAGCCTCACATTGCTGTCTGAGCACTGCTGAAAATGATGTATCTGCTAGCATTCTGCTTAAAGTTTCAGGTTCCAGAGATCCCCACTAAGTCGAAAAGAAATAGGCAAATGGTTTGCTGCAGCTGTGCAGTGCTTAGCGAGCCCCCTCACGCCTGCCCCCACAAAGGCTCCTAGTGTCCCCATTGCTGTTAAACTGCCATGGCTACAAAGCCACCAGTGCAGCCAACCGGAGCTATGGCCTCCCGAGAATTGACAGATTTAAAGGAAGAAATACTGTGCACTTGCTGGAGGCGAGTTATTTTAATATAATGCCAAGATGACAGCTCTCCACATTTAATCATCAGACTCCTGATTTTTTTGCTACGACATTAGAATTTCTCACAATTTGGGGAAATGTTTCTTTTCCATCCATGCCTGACAGTTGCATATTTGCAAGAAATGTCTGTAAACTCCTCCAATTATTTTTAATAAAATGTAAATGATTGTCTACATAAGCCCTCTCTTTTCCAACAGTCATAGCCCACAGTAAAGAGTAGCAATTGACCGTGCTTTCAGGCAAGGCCTCTGAGGGCTTTGTCGTTTTGCTCACGGTACTGACTTGCCACTCACAAGGCTTGCCTCTCTCTTTGTCACCTGTGTTATGACCATTTCTTTTTTAATAGTGTCTGTGATCAGCAGCTGTCAGAGAGGCTGTGCATTTGATTATCTCTGCCTAAGTGGGCTGAAGCAGCCTGGCTGGCTCCCAGTCATAAGCCCAGGTACATCACAAGGTTTGGCAGCCATTAAAATGGACATTTGCATAATTCTCTAGTTTGCTAATTCATACAAGGTCCCTTAAGGTAGGTCTGTACTATCCTCGTGCCCGTTTCTTGCTTAACAGATGAGAAGCTGAAATGGAGACATGTTATATCTTCATTAAAGATACACAGCACGACAAAACGGCTGCCAGGACCCACACCCAGTGCCCAAGTTAATCCATTCATTTCTTCTTTCTGGAAATTTTCAGTAGGTGTCTACTGTCTCGGGGCGGGGCCCTGAGGATGCAAAAATAAATAAGATACAGGTCCTTCTCGAGGAGTTAATAAGGTAATGGAGCAGAGAGACTAGTAAATAAATAATTTCGGCACAAAGTGAAAGGCAAGGCAGTCCAGATAAGCTCCAAGTGCCACAGAGAGGTTTCCACAGCTGAGTCTGCCTGTGGCTGGGGAGGGACTCCCAGAGATGACAACTCTGGATGTTAGGTAGGGAAAGAGCAGGGCCTCTGCCTGCAGACAGAGCTGCACAGGCAAAGGCAAGGCATCCATGGAGAGAAGAATGCAGGCCCCTGAATAGAGGAAGTGAGCATAAGCTGCAAAGAAGATTGGGATCAGAAGATGAATGACATTGGTGGCTTTCTAAGTGCCAGAGGCCTAACGCCTGCCCTCAAAGCAGTCTGGAACAAGTTTTTCATGCCAGCAACCCTTCTTGCCCTGCCCCCAAGAAAGGGCAACCCAAAATATATGGCCCCTTGGTGCAGCACCTACTCACCCAGTGATAAACCGATCAGGGTGACTTCCAAAGGACAAAGCAGCCCCTGGGATTAAAGAAATCACTCTGGCACCTGAGTGAATTGGAGAGAACTTTGCTTTCCTGTAAGAAACCTAGAGAAACTCAGCCTATTTCTGAACACCTGTTAAATAATTCCTCACCTGCCCATTAGTGCCCAGCCCACCTCATTCGCAGCCTCCTCTATTGGTCTTTGTCTGCTGTACCTTATTACCCAGCGTGGGTCTCAAAGAGAGAAGGAGACTATTAATAATGCCCCTTCCCTGTCACTGGAGAGAGAAGTGTTGATATGCATTCCTCGGAGACATGATGAATCACAGCCCCAGAACCAATGCTGCTGTGCCCAGAGCCACCACTTCCCTCTGATCTCATTGTCACCTATTTCTGAAGTGCAAAGCTCGGACTTGAGAAGTGGTGTTCTTGATAATAATGGGAGGCATTTTGCAGATCTTGGTTAACCTCCGGATTGTATTCTGGGTAAATAATTAGTGCTTCTCTCCAGCCGGCTACGTTCTAAATCTCCACTCACCAGAGACAGCAAGTGAGAGACGGTGGAGTCCCACAGAGGATGTCCCAGGAGATGAGTCGCTTTGCCTGCTCCGTCACCTGCTGTGTTGCCACTGGGCACTTCGCCCAGCACCACCGACAGCGCTAATGGGATAACGTGTGAACAGTCCTCCCGGAACGCCCGGGCCGGCTGCTGCTTTGTAAACTCGAAGCATTGTTCCCCAGGGCAGGCGCCTGGCTCTTAGCAAAGTGCAAGATCCAGTTCTCCAGCCGCTCACACTTGCACTGTATTTGCAACCTCTCTTCCTTCCCTTTCAATGTGCTAAATTGATACACAAATGGAGCTGAAAGGAGCCTAAATTCTTTTACAAGCTGTACACTTCAAAAGGGAAGGGGGAAAAAAATCTCCTGAGCTAACTGCTTCTTACACAGCTCAGTATAACCACCACCAGACCACCTCACCACAGGTTCCAAATGAAAAATTTTGAGGGCTATTGAACTCACTGCAAGTTTTCAGAGCAGATCGGTGGGAAAGTCACTAAGCACAGTTGTCTCTGTAATTGTGACACATTAGGGAAGTGTGTAGTACTCCTGGGCCCCCAGCCAGGCGCCTGCCTGGGTGGCAAGTTAGCTGGGGGTTGGGATTCTGCACCACAACCCATGAACACCAGTCACCAGCAGGGAGACGGTTGTCTGCCGACCACATCCTGAGTAGGCCTTTGCAGTTTAATCCTGTTTGGTTTAATGGATTTGTTTCCTGAATCCAAGGGTCACAAATAGAAAGGGGATAAAGTCATTGCCACAGTGATGCCTTTGAACTGGCCTGGAGTGCCTCCCTGGTGGGCTCTCCTCCTCTCCTGTATCCATATGTCCAAAGTGCTGAACTACTGATATGATGTCCTCCAGGGTCCTTCTAGGCCTGGAAAAAGCTAGAGTATGTCCCCTCTTCTGCCTCACTGCCTCTCACCCTGTGCCCACCCCACTCTCTGATATCATGATCCAATTAAGCAAAGCTTCTAGGCAGAAAAGAGATTTAAGGCATTTAACATATGCATTCTTTCCTTTAGATCTTCAACCAGTTACACATGTATAAATGACTTTGCGCTTCCTAATTTACTCAAAGAAGGGTATGGCAAGGAATAACAATACAAACTTAATGTAAGTCCCATGCTAACTATGTGCCAGGAAGACACTAAGGGTGTAACTTGTCATTGTTTTTTTACTCTTCATAACAATCCTGTGAAATAGCTGGTTATTATGCCCATTTTGCAGATAAGCAGACTGAGTCAGGAAGAGGAAATTATTAAGTAGATATTATTGACTGCAGGACTATGGTATTATTATTATTATAACAACACAATAATAGTGATAGCAGTGGCCAGAGTTGAGGAACTAGAAATTTCCTTCCATAACAGAGGGAAATAACTCAAATTTTGAAATCAGACATACCTGGGCTAAAATCCTAACTCCTACTACTTACTGGCTACGAAATTGCATACCATTTTCCTAGTGTATCTGGGCTTCACGTGTACCTAAGGTTGACATGTCTAAGAATTAAATATAAAAATCTATATGATAGATTTAGCACTAAGTAGGCACCTGGCATGGGCATCTGCCCTTCTTTTTCCTGCCCACCCACCCACCTCAGTTTACCAACTCATGAACCACAACAATAGCTGTTGAATTGCTTATGGCAACCCAGTGTCACCTTAAAATTATTTTATTTTTCAGTACTAAGAAATACAAATGAAAGTGGTGGGGCAACATGCCCACCCTCATGTCTACCCCGAAAGAGCATGAAATGAGGGCATGAATCACCAAAATTCCCAGAATGATTATCTGTGCATGAAGACATTTACAGAGAAAGCCCTAGTTAACTAAGCCCAACAATGGACTCTAGGTAGAATTTCTCATCTCTCAACCTAAAGAATTATGAAACAAGGACAAAAAAAGTCTTAAAATAGAATAAGTTTGCTCATGAAGTAATGAGCTCCCTGTCACTGGATATAAGCAAAGGCAGGACAACCAGCTGTGAGAGACGTTCTAAAAGGGATTAATGCATGGGCCAAGAATTCCATGAGGTCAGTGACTGTCAAGCTGCATTCAGTAGCAGAACATAGAAGAGGTAATGGGCAGAGCTATGCAGGGTGAAGAAAGGTAGGAAGCTCGGATCCCCCCATGGAAGCCCTCGGGAACCTTTGTGAAGCCTTCCAGAAACCTTTATATACGACTGACCTAGATAAACTCTAAGATTCTATAATTTTGTCACTAAGTCATAAGGAATTAAGCCAATAATAAAAACCAACATTTGTACAATATCTCACAGTTTGCAAAGTCTTCCTGTGCATGTACATTATGTTGAAGAGTGTGTCACAGTGTAAGTTCAGAGACTAACATACACTGTAACTTATGATGCCATACATTTGGTAGCCCAAATAAGGTGAGCATGAAATGACTAAATTGTAACTAGACTAATATTATGGGGACAAGAAAGAAGGATGCTGGGGGGCTGGGGGGAAGAGTTGAAGATGGAACACAAGAAATATTAGCTTCCTACAACTTCTCCCCAGAAGGAGAACCATGTTTCCAGGCACTGCTGTTTGAGACAAAGCAAACAGACTTTAAATTCTCTCTACCAGTTCTGAGGCCCAAATTAGGAAAATAGCCTAGCAGGAAAAAAAAAAAGGCAGAATATAGAATCCATATTTTGGCAATAAACGTCTGCAATTAGCATTTTGCAGTGTGCACTCTTTAGGATAATGATGATCTAAGGTCTAGTATTATTACTCATAAATCTGTGTGATAATAAATATGAATAGCAAAGTGGCAAGAGTTATAGTAATATGGTTCATGGAAAGTTGCACTTCAGATGGAGATTTTGTGCAGTCACTGACAAATAGACTAAGATTTTTCTGTGATTTGTAAATTAGCTCTTGTTTACATAGAGAACGTCTTATTTTCTCAAAACAGGCCTAGGATTGTAAATTGTATTGATCAAAGTTCTCAATTGAAACTACATAATCTAGTAAGTTTAAAGAAAAATAAATTTAGCATTGCAAAATAATATAACATGTATAATCACAGAATCATTGGAGGACTGAAGAAACAGATAATTCTGAGATAAGGCTTATAGAATTATTTTCAAAAATCACAGCCCAGAATTGGGCCACTGAGGGAGTTGGTTCCACAGCAACTCATTCCTGAATTATGAGGTCTCAGCCATGGTCTAAAGTAAATGGACTGTTCCAAGTGAAAGCTTCTCATGTGTGCATCTGATTAGTAGAACATCACATACAGAGCCCCAGCTGCAAGGGAACCTGGGAAATGTGAGTGTTAGAAATCCAGTCTCTTGAGAACAAGAAGGCAGTTCTAGCAAGGGGTTGGAATGAGTGTAGGCCAACACATACTGCCATCCACTCAACCAAGACAAAAAATAAAACAGAAGGGGAATTGGAATGAGTGCAGAGTCATACCATGGACTGTGTCTAGTCTGCTATGTTATGTATGTTTGTTCACATTTGGATCATAACCTAAATACTTTACTCTAGAATGTAGTCTTATTAATTCTGATCTGGTCCTTTTACTGCCATTATAAGATTCTGAACTGAAAGAGCCCTTCCTATGGGAGGCCGCATGATGAGTTTGAAAAGCAGAAGTTTTCAAGTCAGAGAGCCCAAATTCTGAGTCCTAGCATAGCACTTATATAACCTAAGGGGTGTTTGTTATCAAATCATTTCAAATTTCCATTTTCTCCTCTGTAAAAACAAAGATGCTGTTACCCACCTTTTAAAGTCAGTGTGATTACTGAGTGAGATCTTGTCAATTGTTCTTAAAATCTGGCATAGAGCAGGTACTCGATGACTGTTGGGTTGTTTTCCTCAGTTAACCAAATGATCCTTAACTAACCCATGTACAAAAGTTCTGCAATCCCAAATAAACCAACCTAGTAAGAAGCACCCCTTATGAAATGACATCAGAATTAGACCTCTTCCTTGTTGATTATATCCCTACCTGAGTAACAATTCTTTATGTCCCCAGTGAACACCCTAAGATAGTTTGAGATCTTTAGGCAGTAATAACATTTCAAGGAACCTTTTTCTGTCATTACTAGAATGACAAAGTGGTCCCACAAAAATTCAGTAAGAATTTCAAAAAGCGTGGGTCCTCAGGGAAGCAGACAGTAAGACAAAGTAGGAAAGCAAGAGGTCTAATTGGGTAATTGCACCTTTGCAAGATAAAAAAGGACAAAGCAGGTTAGGGTGGGAAAAGCTTACAGTCTATGATGCAGATCTGACACCTGAGAAGGGAAAGAAAGAAGAAGCAGGATTGGGTGGGGAGGACCTCAGACCAGGTGCAGTCCTAACAAAGTCTCCAAGAATCCATACAGCAACGCCTTGACCCAGAGAAACACCAGAGCAGGGGATTCCTCTTAAAAAAGACATTTTCACATTGCCTCTAAGTGGTGACTTGCCTTAGGCAGAATTAAACCCTGAAAGACCCTCTTGTTTGGGGGCTGCCCAGGAAGAACTGGCATCCCTTTTCCAAGCTGAGGTAAATCCTAATGGTACTAATAATGGAAGCTGGTGCTAGTTGGCTAACCGTGCCCCTTGCAGCTGAAGGGCAAGTTCTTTTCTGAAGGTCAATCCAAGTGGCTATCCATCTCCATGACTAACACAATTTAAGAGCAATTAAAAACTAATTATTCAAACACCGTTATAGACAAACACTATCCTATTCAAACACTATCATATGAGAACTGAAGGTTTACTATAAATAGAAGTTGTTTGTTTTCTCATCCAACAAGTATTGCGATGAGTATTTACTCAGTACCAGGCTAATCTAGGAACCAGGGTTACAACAAGGATTAAGAACGATAAGGTCCCTGTTCTCATGAAGCTTATGTTTTTGTGAGGAAGAAGCAGAAAAACAAGCAAACAAACAGTGCCATGTACTGATAAAATTATAATAGAGTGATGTGATAGTGGCTGGGCAAATACTTTCAATTAGATGACTTTAAATTGGGTGATGGGGGAAGACCTTTCAGAAGAAGAGATATTTGAATAAGGAAAGGGTGCCAATCATGCAAAATTGTTACAGAAGCTTATTCCAAGCAGAGTTAATAGCTGGCACACATCCCTAAGGTGAGAATAAGCATAGACAGAAGAATCTAAAGATCCCTGGATCCAAGCAGGCCAAGGGAATATAACAGGTCAGATACCTATTAGATATTCCAAAGCATAAATAATGTGAGAAGAGGAAGACAGGAAAGAGGGCAAGAAATGGAAAGTTACTTGGATCGCTTTCTTTTTTTCTTTCTTTTCCTTTCTTTCTTCCTTCCTTCTTCCTTCCTTCCTTCCTTTCTTCCTGCCTCCCTGCCTCCCTCCCTGCCTGCCTGCCTTCCTGCTACCTTACCTCCCTCCGTACCTCTCTCTTTCTCTCCTTCCTTCCTTTCTGCCTGCCAGCCTACCTTTCTCTTTTTAAACTATGTTTATAGGAAAGGGCTTGGAATAAGGGATGAAACTCTGGAACCATACACCAGGTAACTCTAGAATACAAGCTGGCACTACATGCCAGAGCGTCTTCTATTCCTGTAGATACAGACCTTACCAGGAGAGGGGCTGAGTGCTTAGTGAAAGGCTTGAACAAGCCTACTGAGTCTTCCCATAGCATTCTAATTCTTCAGAAACTCAGTTTCATGGGGGGAAATGTCAATTCCACAGCTGCTAAACTTTTGGCAGCCATCCATTGGAGCAGTCACTCATCCTATGAATCCATGAGGAAAAGTTGGTTAGCAGGCTAAGACATCAGCTGCAGCTTCATTCTTCACATAAAAGTAAGTCCAGCTCAGAAGACTCATCAGCCATATCCCTGCCTATTGTTTCCACATGCAATCAAGCACTGTGCTATGAAACCATCTGACTAACCCTTGGCATTATGATGCAGAGATGTGCCTGTGTCCCATTGACAGGTGACCCCGATGAGTCCATGGAAAACTTGTGAGCAATTTAATCATTTAAACAAAATAAAAACAACATGGAAACCTGCCTGTGAGTTGACTAAGAGATATGTTTTTCTGGCTAAGAAAAATAGAGATGTCATTGCAGGTGTTTGGAGGGAGACAGATGTCTGGAGTGTACAGAGTCCCCCACCTCCCTCTTCTCTTTATGTGCATTTTCATAATGGGAGCCTGAGTGAATAGGGAGCCCATACTGGAAGCCACTGATCAATGAACATCTGTGTGTCCAAAGTGCATCATCTCCAAGAAGCTCTGAATTAAATAAATGGATAGAGATGTTGGAAATGCAAGTAAAGGGTGGAAGTGTACAGGTAAGAAGGATGACTGGGAAGAAAAATACTGTATTTATTCCACTCAAAAAGAATAGTTTGACTATCTTATTGAAATAAATAAACTCCACTAACATGAAAGAAATCTATCTTTGTAGTTATCTATGGTCGATTTGAAGTTATTCATAAAACAAATCAATCCAACTGATGGCCAAACTTCTCCTTTCAACAACAATATTCCAGGTCTCTTTTCCAAGATGTATTTCTTAAGCTCTGGTGTGCTCAGGTTACCCATGACAGAGGATTATTAATTCTGATCCCTTTACAATTTGAAACATCAATGAAGTCTTCCCATTTGTTACCTCTTTAACCTAGCACAGACTTGACACCTCTCAGATTAATTTTGGTGATGAATCTGATTTCAAAGAACATTCATCCAAAGTTGAACCCATGCACCTGCTAATGTATTTCAGTACTTTTCCTAATAGCTTTAGAGAGCTTTTTAATTTATATTTCACTGTATATTAAGATATCCTCCTTCAGTTCGCCTGCCTCTCCGTGAGAACATTTTTCATATTTCAGATTAGGACACCAAACACTAGAACTAAATGGATGAGATCATTTTAAATATTATGCAGATACCCACGCAGGTCAGGTATTTTAATATTTTCTCATCTCTAATTTATTTCTGTACTTGTTGAATGTGGCTTCTCATATGTCCTTTTAAGTGCCTTCTTAATTTTAATGACATTTTAGAAAATTATTTGAGTATGTTCTGTGTGTAGAAGTTTTAGTATAATGGGAAAAGGTCATGGGGGTAATGAAGTAGAAACTATTCTGGTTTGGAGTTTCTAGCACAATAAGGACGCATAATGCTGCTATCAGTATGTTCACTGACCTTGGGCAAATCACTTAACCTCCATGTAAAATGGGTCAGTTGATATCCATCTCATCATCAGCCACCCAACCCTCCCCAAACAAACCTCACAGTCGCCATCTATTCTGTTCTCTCCTGCATCTCATCTATCTCCAACTCCTCTTGTTCCTATCGCTTATTCAGTTCCGTCCCCACCACTTCATTCCTAGAAATATCTCTCCTAGCTCAAGCCTGTCATTCATCACTCTGATTGCTACAGTTTCCTACTTGATCTTCTTTTCATAAACGTCCTTTTCTAAAATCCACAGGTTCCCCTAAGACTCAGATCTGACCATACAATTCACCTGCCAACAAACCAACAAAGCCACCCTCAGCGGCTTCCTGTCCTACAGGGGAGTCTGTTCTATTCAATAATTGTGTCTTGAATATCTCCCAAATGCCAGGAACTCTTTAACTAGACGATGAGAGACCTTCCAAAGCTACTGGCTTGACCAAAATGGAGAATCATAAGCACAGGGTATGGGAAGACACCCCCGAACAAGTATCTGTTTTCATTTATTTATATGCATTTGTATGCATTCAGGAATATTTTTATATGCATTCAGAAATGTTTTTATAGTTAATAAAAGCAAGAGGAAAATAAGGGTGCATTAATAAGGGTGCCTGTGCCTTAGTGGAAGAGACAAAGTCAGAAAAGGGAATGGAATGGCAAATATCTCCCCTTTGGGTCTAGAGGATGACTTTAAGCCCTAAAGAGGGAAGTGTCTAGGATACAAGCTGAAGAGTATTCAGGAGAGTATGTAGGATTCTGGTCTTGAGAAATATAACCTCACAAATGTTTCCCTCCTTCCTCCCTCCCTCTCTTTCTTTCTTTCTCTCTTTCTCTCTCTCTCTCTCTCTCTCTCTCTCTCTCTCTCTCTCTCTCACACACACACACACACACACACACACACACACACACACACAGAGAGAGAGAGAGAGAGAGAGAGAGAGAGTGTGTGTGTATGTGGGCATCTTGAGAGTTGAAGGTAGCCACCAGCCAAGGTAACTTGGGCTAGGTAGAAAACGTTCTAGTGGAGGCCACTGTCCGCCGTGAACCTTGGTGAGGACAAAAGGGCAGAAGAATGGGAGCAATTGATCCTGAGTCCAGGTAAAATGGATGCCTTTATGTAGGGTTGGGGGAATGTCCCAGAAATACCTGGGAGAGACTTTGGGCATGGGATGCCCTGAAGGATTAGAGCTCCTTTGTGAACAGCCATCAATCAGGGCACTAAATGCATGACCCCATACATGCCAGCAGATAAGACCTGGGACTTTCCCATGTCAGGCTCATCTTTCTGTCTCCCCCCAGTACCCAGACTTTATCAGCAATCTCTTGTGGGTAACCTGTGTCCCATGTACCAGAGCCCTGCACTTGCATGCTTCTTGGTTCTTTTCCTCGAGTAACTGTCCCTTCCTCCTCTGCGTGGTTATATTCTCCTCATCCTACAAGGCTTACCTCCTTTGTCAGATCCTCCATTAAGCCCCCTCTCCATTCATATCACCCCTCTCAAATACACTCTAGGCAGAATCAGTCACTCGTTCTGCTGTACCCCTGGCACTTGGTATACACATTGTACTTTCCAATTTGGTTGCTCTTTATGTGGCTGTTCTCTCTAGGTTGAAAGGCAGAGGCCAGGTTTACTCAGTTTTATGCAGAGGGCAACCTGGGCCTGGCCACACGCCCCTTCAGTTCTCTACACACCTCCGACCTCACAGGCGCCTCTCCTCTCAGCTGTCATGCTCCTTGTGGGTCTCTCTCCACTGGGACACTGAGCATACGTGCCTGTCTCCTCCACACAACTGTTGTCCCAGTGCCCATGCAGTGGTTGTCACATGACAGCCACTCATGAAGAATTTCATTGAATGACTAATTGACAGAACAAATTAACAAGAAGTAAAAAAAAGAGAATTTGCCGTGTTTGTTCTTGGCATGAGTTTCGGTGAACATTCATAAATGACTAGTGAAGTTTCACTGAGAGGTAGATGATTTGTGGAAAATAAATTCCCCTCATTAATTTTTAAACAGAAATCAAAAGCCAGCTTTGTGTTTTTGTCTGTGTGATCTCAGGAAAGTCACTTTTCCTTCTGAGGCTTGCCTTGTCTGGAAAGTGAGAACATCCGCCCATTAGCTAGAGTTTTACTGAGTGCTCACTTTGTAAAGGGAATTTTGCTAACAACTTTAACTGTATTGTCTAATTTAATCCTCAGTAACCCCATGAAGTAGATACTGTATTTCATATTCCAGAATTTAATAACTTGCTCATGGTCATACAGGTAATGTGGACTTGGAGACCCAAGCCTTGATGTACCTAATGTCAAAATCCAGATACTCAAACTCTATTCCACCTTCTTTAAAGTGACTTATTTCCCAAATTCATAAATATTAAGAAACATCTGTGGCAGCTGGGCACAGTGGCTTGTGCCTGTAATTCCAGCACTTTGGGAAACAGAGGCAAGAGGATTGCCTGAGCCCACGGGTTTGAGACCAGCCTGGGCAACTTGACGAGACCTCATTTCTACAATAAAATCAAAAAATTAGCTGGGCGAGGTGGTGCATGCCTGTACTTCCAGTTACTTTGAAGGTTGAAGCAGAAGGATCACCTGAGCCCAGCAAGTTGAGGCTGTGGTGGCCGTGAGCATGCCACTGCACTACAGCCTGGGCAACAGAGTGAGACTTCGACTCAAAAAAAAAGTAATATCTGTGACCTTGAATATCATGTGCCAGACCAGTTGTGAATCACTCTTCTCAGCCCACAGTTGTATATGTTTGTGAGACAAAGTATTATATTGCATTACATTTGTAAAATAATGTGCAGTTTATTCCTTTGTACCATTAATGTTGCATATGTAACACTGCTGATTCTACTCTTTTATTTTAAACATGCACTTTGGAATTGCCTGTGCGCATCCAAAATAACTACTTTAAAAGGGAGTAGGTGGAAGCAAGTCAAGTGTCCAATGATGGATGCACAGATGGGTGGGTGGATGGATGGATGGATAAGCAAAATGTAGTATGTACATACAACGGAACATTATTTGACCTTTAAAAGGAAGGAAATTCTGGCACATGCTATGGTATGGGTGAATCTTGAGAGCATTATGACTAGTGGAATAAACCAGTCACAAAAACACCATCAGGAGCAATGACTCATGTCTGTAATCTCAGCACTTTGGGAGGCCAAGGCGGGAGGATTACTTGAGCTCAGGGGTTCAAAACCAGACTAGGCAACATTTCAAAACCTCATCTCTACAAAAAAATAAAAATAAATTAGCTGGATGTGGTGGCACATGCCTGTAGTCCTAGCTACTCAGGAAGCTGAGGCGGAAGAATCACCTGAGCCCAGGAGGTTGAGGCTACAATGAACCATGATTGTGCCACTTCTCTCCAGCTTGGGGGACGATGAAACGACTCAAAAATAAATAAATAGACAAATACTGTATGATTCCACTTACATAAGGTACCTAGAATAGTCAGATTCATAGAGAAAGTGGGGAAAAGGGAATGGAGAGTTGTTTAATGTATACAGTTTCAGTTTCATAAGATAGAGAGTTCTGGAAATTGGTTGGTTGCATAGCAGTGTGATTGTACTTAATATTACTGAACTGTACATTTAAACATAGTTAGGATGAAAAATGTGCATTTTGCCACAACTAGTTGCCCCATAAAAGGTGGGAAGAAATAAAAACCACCTCTGAAATTTCAATCATTATCAGCTGTGTCACAGATAATTAGCTATCAATTGACAGCTGTTAGAACTAGACACAGGACAGGTGAGTTTCGCTGGGCAGAGAGAGGTTCTCTTCAAATCCTTCATAGTGTGAGTCTAGACAGGCACAGCATCAGGAAGAGGGATACAACTTTTCTGATTGTTTTGTTTTGTGTTCTATTTAAGAGATGGAGTCTCACCATGTTGGTCAGACTGTAACACAGTGGCTATTCACAGGCACAATCATCGCAGCACACTGCAGCCTCAGAGTCCTCCCGTCACAGCCTCTCAACTAGTTGGGGCTGCAGGAGAGCACCACCATGCCCGGCTTACGTGCTTTTATTCTCATCGAGAATTAATCAGTCATTTTGGTACCAAGTACACATAATCTTAAAACACTAATTGGTTTAAGAACTAGGCTTTTGTTCTATTTTTCTCAGTAAATAACTAGATGTGTGATCCTGAGCAAGCCACTTAATCTCTCTGTTTGTTTCTTCCAGGAAAATAGGAGGAGGCAGGATATGGTGGCATCTAATTTTCCTCCCAACCATAAATTTCTGATTCTGTGCCAAAATACAGTTTCCACTCCCCTCCCACCACTGAACCAGCCCCAGCCCACATACAATGTAATTTATCTTTCCTCCTTTCAGTATTTAACATTTTCCTCAAGCAAATTATCTCATGAGGTGAAAAATATGTTGAGGGGTATATATTTTTTTATTTTTCTTTTTTTTTTTTTTTCGCTTAAGATTCATTCTCTTCATTAATACAACCACACGCTTTGTTTCTATTTAAATGATAGAGGAAAACACTAAATTATCTCCTTGCTCTCATTCCTTTTGCTCAAAAGTCACCAACTGTTTCATTACCCTGGAGACTTCCTTCAAGAAAAACAAGGAGTGTGATAAGGTGAAATGTTTTCTTTCCAAATTCTTTTTTAACTTGAAAGGAAATAAATTGTACTAAGGCAGCCTTTCACTTACGGCATCTTCTGCTTTCAACATCTAGCAACAGAAAAAATAAAATAAAACTCTTCAGACAAAGAATAAAGTAGTCTACATCATGATGATATGATCTAGGAGGCAACAGACTATGGGAGTCGGAGAACTGAGTTTTAACGTCTTACTTTCCTACTCTTCCTCTGTTAAAAAACAAACCAACAAATTGGCCAGCACCAGAGTTGGTGTGGCATAAGGACAGGCATATCTGTTGTTCATGGCTGGCTCCCTTCTGACTGATTGAGCAGCCTTTTTGATTGGTTAGGCATTGTTTGGACTGATCAGGCATCTGTTCTGATTGATTGGCATCCATGCATACAGCTGTCAAACATTTTATCATTGTCCCTGCCTATAACTCAATAATAGAGATATTATGGTTTCTGACTTGTTTATTTGGCTCAAGTATCAGAATCAGAATGATACACGATGAGTAGTGTAAACGGAGAGAAGAAGAAAAAGGAAGGGAGGGCTTGGGAGAATCACTACTAGCATATTCGTCTATCACATACAGATTACTTACACATACAGATTACATGAATTAGAATTATTTTTTTTGTTTGTTTTGAAATTGACAGGCTTTGTAAGTTCCCATATATAGATCTCTATTCCTTAGGCATGCTTTGATTTTGATTTTGAAGTTAGCAATGCTTTGTAAGCTACTATGCATATAAGTCTATTCCTTAGACAAATAAACTGAATTAAACAATACCTTATTCTCATTCTGTTTATACTGCAGTTTATTGTATTTGAACTGGTACAGACTGGTTGTCAAAAAACCTAAACAATAGAGTGCTAGGGTTAGTACATACCTCTTTATTAGTGAATTAAGTGTTTGTCCTTGATATTTAATTATCATTTTCCAGGGCATCAGTGATAGTTCTAGCTCTTGGAAGACATAATTTATTACTTGGAAATCCAGATTTATTAACTTCCATGGATTAATAGTTTGTATTTAGGGAGTAGTGTAGATCATTCATCAAAGGATCTGACCAATGTTACCTTCATTTTATTTGGAAGAGTACTCATGATTATGTAAACATCAACTTTGACACATTGGCTAACCTGTAAGAAAGAGTCTTGTTTAGTTGCTAACCTTCTATTGTCTTCCTCACTTTACATATCTGAAAAGTTATCGTTTCTTAATTTATGTACTATCTAATTCTAAAGTAGAGCTTTAAAAGATTACAGAAATACAGTATAGTGAATGAATAAACAAGAAAGGCCATGTGTAAGGTTAATATCCCCCCCAAGAAAAAGTCTGATAAAATCCCACATGTTTGTAATAAATAAAACATAAAGGCAAACAGTAGAACATAATCAGTTATGTAGCTCATTTTTATCCTTTTGATAAAGTACACCCGCTAATTAAAAGAACTCTTGGTACTGGGGCTAGAGATGAATTCTTGTTTGGATCCTTTAAAAAATAGCATTGCATATGTGAATATATTGCTTGAGCTATGAAGGACTCTTGCTTGAACTATATAACTTGCATTAGACCAACTATCCCACTAAGAGTAGTTATAAAATGGATCTAAAAAATCAGCTACAACAAGATCAACAAGATATTATGGGAACTATAGGGAAGTGAGTGAACATTTTTTACCATGTACCCTGAAATCTTGGCTGATTTCTAAATTTCTCATAATGAGAAGCCAAGCATACAGCAGCATTTAAATCAGGGCTGACTATAGATAGTCAACTGCAAGTCCCAGGTGCAGCCCCTCCAGTATAGCTCCTCTTAATCTGAAGAATCGTGAGCTAAAGTCACAAAACATCTGCCCCCAACACACAACATACAATGATAGTACTGGGATACTATTACTGCAATAGACACCGCCATTCAAAAGATGGGGGGTAATGGGTGGGATTGGGGGAGATAAGGGGACAGGAGTCACATAGCAGTCACTGGCTCAAGGCAATTCTGAAATTCAATTGGACACAGGTTGCCAGTTCCTTGATTAGGGCTTGGTTCTAGGGATTGTTTTCCATGGCTTCTATTTCCAACTTCTGGAATGTTGTTTTCTCCCTCTTGGTCATTAATTATAAGCTTATTTTGCTGCAGGAAATGGTCTAGACTTTCAACTAAGTAGCTGCCTCAGCTTGATTCTTGTCCATATAGGATCAAGGACCCAGAGGCCTCTTTTCATTTTGAACTGCCTCTGTCCCTTTCAGTCAAAGCTTATGGTGCTTCTGTCAATACAATTCTTTTAAAGATTTTATGGATTTCCTATGAATAGTAGTGGCATTCACTCCAAAAGACAAGAGCTTCATTCAGAAATCTGTCTGACACAGGCCCCAGTTTGCCATGTGCTGAAGGTAAGGGTGCTAAGGAAATACACCCTTAAGATTCTTAGAAAACTTTTAGCCTAATTCAAAGGGCCCTGTAAGACACACCCTGAAATCTTTCTAAAATCTTAACATTGCATCTTACAGTTGCACCCTTGAGATAATCTTTATCCTGAAATAAGTTATTATGTTGACAGCCTGTGCAATATAAAGTGATTGAGAATAAGATACAGTGTTATTTATTTATTTAGTATGTATGTGTGTGTGTATACGTCTTCTTAATATATGCTTTAAATTTTAAAAAACCTCCTCCTTCTCTCTCTTTCTCTTTACTTTAGTGCATGTACATAGCCAAAAATAACCAATTATCCTTTCAGCACTCTATCAAACTTCATACACAGTTTTACTATTTCATTAACTACATTTTCTGAGCTCAAGAAACAGTTATCCTACATTTTCTGATGCTATAGAACATGAGTTTTCCTTCTCCCAACCTCTGTTCATAGCCTCTTCACTGTCCTTCAAGTTTCCAACATCAATTCCCCGAGGATCTTCCAGTCTCCTTCTACCCCCTGGTACCAAAGCTGAAGCTGCATGTTTTGAGGTTTAGTTACAACTACACCCTACTTCTAGATATTATGTCCATTACTATGTAACTAACCACAGCACACTTTAGCACTTAAAGCAATTATTATTAGTTTTCATAGTTCTATGGATTAACCAGCTTCAGCTACACAGTTCTTGCTTGGGTCACTCATGTGGCCACAGTTGGCCATGGCAAGGTTGCAGTCATCCAAAAAAGCTTGACTGGGCTAGATTTTCAAAATGGCCTAATCTTTTATCTGGCATCTCAGATATTCTCTCTCTCACTCTCTCTCCCCCCCCCCCACCCGCCTCCCTTCCCTTACCCCTCTTTTTCTCTCCCTCTTCTTCCCTCTCCCTCCCTCCCTGCCTTTCCTTCTCCCCCACCCTCTCCCTCTCTGTCCCTCCCTCTCCCTCCACTTCTCCCTCTCCCTCTTCTCCTTTCATTCCCTCTTCCCAGTGGAAACATATCTTCTAGGATCTTTCAGGGATGCACAGTGTGGCTTGATTCTTTCATGGTATAGTGGTCTCAGAGAAGTTATACCTCTTAACAGTTAATTTCCAAAGGGAGCATCCCAAGAGTGAATGTTTTGAGAAGCCATGCAGTGTCAAAGCTGATCTACTTCACTGCTCAGAAGTGAAGAATTATCCCAGATGAAAGGAGAGGCACATGATAAGATCATAATATTAGGAAGTATAATTCTTTAGGTAAACATATTTGGTACTAACTAACATTGTAAAACCACTGAAAAACAAAGAGGAAACTCTCAAAAGCAGTAAAAGAAAACATGACACACTGCCTTCAAAAGAGCAACAATAAGACTGACACTGACTTTTCAAAAATAAAATAACACCCAAAAGAAAGCAAAATATCATTTTTAAGTGCTAAAAGAACATAACTGCCAACCTAGAAATCTACATCTAACAAAAATATCTTACAAAAAATGTAAGATATTTTGCAATAGCATCAAAGAACAGCAAGTTTCTAAAATTAAATCTAAAGAAATATGTTCAAAACCTCTACACCGATGAGAAATATCTTAAAAACATATAGATTCAATGCAATTAAAACTTAAGCCAACGTTTTTTCAAAATTTAATGACTATTCAAATGGGAATTAAGAGTCAAAATAAATTAGGAGAAGAGAAAAGCTGGGGTCTTATTCCATCATTATTGAAACCTTTTGTAGAGACAGCATAGTAACGATGCAGCAATAGGCAAACTGACTATGGAACAGAATACAGACCTAAAAAACAGACCAACACTTACACGGTCCCCTGATTAACAACAGTGGGAAAACTGCAATTCAGTGGGAAAATGTTTATCTTTTTAATGCATGGTGCTGGGTCTGTTGGATATCTATATGGGGGGGGATGTAACTTCAGTCCTATTATGCACTGAATTGTGTCCTCCCATAATTCATATGTTGAAATCCTAACCTCCAATATGACTGTATTTGGAAACAGGGTCTTTAAGAAGGTAATTAAGGTTAAATGAGGTCATAAGATGGGGCCCTGATCCAGTAGGACTGATTTCCTTGTAAGAAAAGGAATTGACACTAGGAGTACACATGCACAGAGGGAAGCACATCTGAGGGCACAGAGAGAGGGTAGCCATCTGCGTGCCAGGGAGAGAGGCCTCAGGAGAAAGCAACATAATTTTGGACTCTCAGTCCCCAGAACTGTGAGAAAATAAATTTCTGTTGCTTAAGCCACCCAGTCTGCAATGCTTTGATACGGCAGGCCTAGCAGACCAATACAGATTTTTGTGCTGTGAAGTAGGGCACAAAAATCTGTAAGTCTGGAAGTGGCTTTGGAACTGAACTGGGTAATAGGAGAGGCTGGAAAAGTTTTGAGACACGTTAGTGGGAATAATGTATGATTCTAGTGAGGTCTCAGAGTAGGTGCATAATTTGTTATTTGACAGTAGAGAAAGGACAATATGTTATAAAGTGGCAAAATAAAACTGGATATGTAAATGAAGAGTTTTTTAATCTAACTGTTGAAGGTGTGGCCTTGTTTCTCCTTATCACTTATAGTAAAATGTGAGAGGAGAAAGATAAATTGAAGAAACTGTTAAGCAAAAAAGGAACCAGAACTTGGAGATATGGAAAATTCTCAACCTATCCATACTGAAAAATAGTATAATGCATGTTCTGAAGAAAACACCCAGGGTATGGCTGGACCATCACTCCAGAAAGAGATTACTCATGGGTCCAAACAGACATGTCAGCAGAAACCAGGAATCAAGGTTATATTGTACCAGGAGAAACATTGCAGTTTGAACTAAAGGCAACAGAGAGAGGACAAAATGCAGGAGGACTGTCAGGTTTCTGAGGTTCTACAGGCTAGGACAACAAAGATATTATCCTGGGAATAAGAATTATCCTTCAAGAAAAGGATGGATGACCCTGAAGGCAATTCATAGACTGGCAGGGATGCCACCCTCACCACAAGTCCAGAACACACAGGCCTCAGGGGCAAGACTGTCTCCTCCTTGGTGTCAATGGCCAGGTTGCCACCACTCAGTTCCTCAAAGCCAATGCTACCACCCAGAGCCTCAAGGGTGGGACTGCTGCCTGGGATCATGGAGGTGATAGTGTTACCCCAGTGAGTTCAGAAGGCAGAGCATCAAACCAAAGAGGATCATTCCCTAGCCTTAAAATCAAATAGCATTTTCCTCCTGGATTTGAGACTTGGTGAGGACCTACCACCCCTTTCTTCTTTCTGATGTCTTCCTTTTGAAATGGGAATGTCTATACTATGCCCGTCCCTCCATAGTATTTTGGAAGCACATAATTTGTCTGGTTTCATTGGTTCACAGCTGGAGATAAATTCAGAGTGAATTTTATATTGAGTCGCACTTGTGCCTGATTTAGACGCTATTTAAATGAGACTCTGAACTTGGATCTGATGCTGGGATGAGTTAATAATTGTGGAGCTGTTGGAATTGGGTGAGTGTATTTTGCATGTGAGAATAACATTGATTTTCTACTAAAGTAGTTATAGCAGCACTATATGTAATCAACCAAAACTGGCAACTACCCACATACCTATCAACAGTAAAAGAGATAAATAACTGCTTATCCACACCATGGAATGCTATACAGATTGGCATCAACTTGATATAACTACATGAAACAATGTCAGTGAATGTCACAAATATCACTAATAAAAGAAGTCAGTCATGAAAAAGCCTATGACATATGATTCCTTATACACAAAATGCCAAAACGGGCAAATATAACCTGTGATGTTAGGAGTGAGGAGAGTGGACACACTTTGGAGGGAACGGTGATTGGAAGGAGCATGAAGTGGTCCTGGGATGCAGCTCTCATGCTCGAACTGGTACTAGTAACAGGTGCTCTGTGCAGTTTGTGAAGATCCGTTGAGCTCTGTGCTTATCATGTATGCACTTTTCTGTGTGTATATTCTAGTTCAGTAAAGACTCATTTTTAAATGAAAAAGAAAAAAACAATGTTTTTAGAAAATTAAATACAAGGAATTTCTAGCCAGCAGATCCAGAGTAAAAGAATTACTAATGTGAGTTCTTCAAGCAGAAGAAAATGATCCCAGAGGGTAGTATGGGAACACAGAAAAGTATTGAGTAACAGAAAATAAAGAGGTAGGTCAAACTAAGTAAAATTTGGTTCTATAAAACAATAAAAATGTTATCTTATGAAGTATAATGTGTATGTGAAATTAATGGCGATAGCACAAAGGATAAAAAAAAGAGGTCAATGCAAACTGTCCATCATTCTTACATTTCCAGGAGTGACAAAGAAAGTTCTAATTCACAGTAGGTTCTCTTAAACCTAGTTTTGCATGCTGTAATCTTCAGTCTAGTCACTAGAAGACCAATAAAATAACCTATACAGGTTATAGTCTGTAATCTACAAAGAAGACAAAGAGCAAAGTAGTAGACTTAAGTACACTAAATGGTAATTGCATAAATATTAATGAACTAAATAGTCTCAGATAAAAATTTTCAGGATAGATTTATTTTTAAATAAACCATATTTTGCTCATAAGAAACATACTCCTAATATATGGACACTGAAAGGTCAAAAGAAAGCTGGTGTGCTACACTAATATCAACCAAAGTAGATTTTAAGAAATAAGTCTTAGTAGAACACAATATACTTGAAACTGTTGAGTTGTACACTTAAAAATGATTAAGATGGCAAATGTATGTTATTTATGTTTTACAATTAAAATTTTTTAACTTTGTAAAGAAAGAAGCATGACTATAAATAGGGATTTTATAATAATAAAAGGTTCAATCTGCCAGAAAGATAAAACAATTTGAAATTTGCATTACCTAACGTAGCCTCAAAATACATAAAGAAAAACTGAAAGCATTAACAGGGGAAATTGACAAAAACATCTTTGCAATAAATATAATTGTCAGTTTCATAACTCTTCCTCTTACACTGTCCCCACATTGGCCTGTTGGCTCAAATCCAAAGCCTAGTTCAGTAAAAGCAAATCTTTGAGGGCAGAGTAATTAATTCCAGGTGCCTAGATCAACAATGTCTTGGCTTGATCTGCAGATACTTTTTAAAGTGTCTAGAAGAATGCATGACCTACATATCTATCACATAATCCCCTAAAAGAAGAAATGTAAACATTAAAATGAATCACATGCAGTTTACGGGAGATTATTGATCTATAAGGTTTTGTTGTTTTTTGACACCTAACCATTAAAAACACAGCTAGCTGTGATTCAAGATAAGAAACCTAGTCACTGGGGGTGTATTGTGTTTAGTAATATATGTGTGAAAAACTATGCTTAGTGGCTCACAGTCTACATTTAACTGTGTTTTGTGACATGTGTGAAACACTTTGTTTAATGGTGCATGATACATTTGCTGCTGTGTTTATTGACATATGTCTGAAACACGATTAGATCCAGAGTGTAACTGCTGGTTTTACCAAAAAGGCAGCAAAATGTAGTAAAAATGTTTGGACTTTCAAATCAGACTTACATGGATTAAAATCCCAGTTTGACAATTTTTTAACATGTATTCTTAGATAAGTCACTTAACTACTCTGGGTCTGTTATCTCATCTTAAAATGGGGGTTATGATGACTACCTTTCAGAAGTCTGCAAGGATTAAAATTAAGAAGCAGAAAGCCTCAAACCTGTGCTTGGCACACACACTGACACAGCCCAAAGTAACTTCTCTTTGTCGAAGATCTCCAAGCTTCCAAGTCAAGTTCAACCCATCCAAGTTCAAGGACATCTAACCAATTTCTCACATAAACTCTACAGATTTTCAGAACAAGGTCTTGTATAAGGGGATGAATTTATGCCAAAGTATTTGCAACACAAACAATAGACTTAAAATATGCTGACACTCGAAGAGTGGTTGAACTACATATGACACCATGTAGATTTTCCTTCATCCTTTGCAAAAAATTTGGTAAAGCTTGACTCTTCTTTTTACTCAGAATTAATAAAGAAAAACATGTTTTCAGCATACTAATATTGAGTTTAATGGGAGGCCCAAACTTCTCCTGCACATAAGCCATTTATGTACCTAATCCCAATTTATACCCCACATCCTTAAAATAAAAAATAAAAAAGATTGAGTTTAAAATAAAATATTGATGCAAAAGTGTGACAAATCTATTTAAATAAAATTTTAACTTACTTATTTTTCTCAGCTTAATTATCTCATCATTTAACAAGTATTTACTGAAAATCTACTTGTGTCAAACTAAATAATCAGTAAGGCCCTTATCTTAATCAGTTAGGCTTGCTATAGCAAAATACCATAAACTGGATGGCTTATAAGCAACAGAAACGTGTTTCTCACAATTCTGGAGGCAGGAAGTTCAAGATCAGGATGCCAGTACATTCAAGTTCTAGTTAGGGCCCTCTTCCAGATTGCAAATGGCAGAAAGAGGCTCTAAGACCCTTTTATTTGGACACTAATCCCATTCATGAGGACTGCACTCATGACCAAATTACCTTCCAAAGGTCCCACCTCCTGATACCATCATATTGAAAGTTTGGGTTTAAACATTAAAATTTTGGTAGGACACAACATTCAGTCCATAACAACCTTATATCGGAAGAAGGCAAAGGCTGATCTTTTACTTTAGATTAGCTGCATCAAGATCAGACTTTTAATATCCTCTAACTTTACCAGATTGTAAGTATAGAGAGCAGAAGAAGAGATAAGTATGAATGAAACAAGATCATAGTATATATTTTTTCATTTTCAACATCTTAGCCCAGGTCCCTATAAAACTAAAGATGAGAGTTATCTCAACCACCAGAGACAACTATCTCAACCATCAGAGACAGTGGTAAATCTGTCATCCTTCCAGGTTGCTGTGGATTGGGGCATTTGATGGGAGCTCACCAAGCTAAGAGCAGATAGCTACAGAAAAGATTTCTTCTGACAGGTTGGCTCCCATCTGTCCCCAGGCCTGGTTTTCTCCTTTACATCTGGTCAGAGCAGGTGCCAAGCAAGAAGGAAACTCTGAAAGGGGGTTCACAAGTTCAATTAGATGTGGACAAACTTTGAGGCTGATAGAACATGCATTATGAGTTTCTCTCATAAGGTAATCTGAGTAAGTGAAATGACTAACCTTCAGTCTATGAAACTTTCTTAAAAATTAAGTCCTTTCTTTTGTTTGCTTTAAAAAGTATGGATTTCAGCTAAGACAACTGTTTAAAACGAAATTTCATGGCATAAAACTAGATTCTTTCAGTTTTCTGTATATTTATGGCTAAATGAAGTCTGCAAATGTGGCTCTTATAGTCAATAATCTTGAAGCTCTTTTAAAGCACAGGCTTGGATATCTAGATCAATCATTCTCTACATTTTATCTTAGTCTTTCTGAGGAAATGTGAGCAATCAATTGTATGATATTAGAAGTACAACTATATGGTATCCCAGGAAAAAAAATAGAAGCCCTATAGAAGGAAGTTCATATTACAGAAAGTTTATATTAGAGAAAGTTTATATTAGAAGCAGAAAGATAGTGTTCACATCTACTCCCTTCCCCAGTTTACTCCAAATCTCTAGAAAAATATTAATAGAAACTGCAGCTCCAAATTTTGTACTGGTTGCTTGACTTGATCATTTTTCTAAAACACTTGACTGTCCAAATTACCAAAAAAGTCAAATTTATGTGTTTGACTTTCCTCACTCTTCTCTCTTAGTTCCAATACTAGAAAAGCACTAATGATAGGAAAAATTAAACCACATTCAGGAGACAAGCAAAAACCCAGAAATTAGAGAATGAGAATGAAGGAAAATATTTAGGTAATCCACAAAGTTGACATAAGTTCCAGAATTAATTAATAAAAATTATATATACATGGAGCTATACGAAGATGGGAACACTAAGATGCATCTATATTAACAAGGACACAGTATCATTGGAGGCATTATAGATCTGTTCAGGTGTATAATGTGCTGTCTTAACATTAGTTATTGTGCACTGAGCATTTTCAAAACAGATTTTCATAGTTTCTTATCTTAGGGTTGTTTTTTTTTTCCTTTAGGAAGCATTATAAGTCAGATGATATTACCATAACAAGAGAGAGGAGGGCAAAAGGAAGTTAAATACTTTAGGCACTTTATATTTTTAAAAGTAATTTTTTTTTACTTTGGAAAGTTAGTCATTTGTGGATTACAGGAGAAAAAAATAGGTTGCAAACAGGTTAAAGTCACCTCAAAAGAATCGTTGAATTACAAGCATAACCCCTGACCAGGCCACTGTTTTCTAGTGTTTTATGTAAAACTCAAAATTGAATTTGCCAACAGACATGGAAAATTAAATTCCCTTGAGAAAGTTGCAAGAGCTTACATTTTGCTACAGGAGAAATAGAACATTAATGGAAGTTGCACAATATCTGTCTTTTTTAATCAAAATCTCAACAGGCCCTGAACAGTAGCATGCCTCAAAGGAAGCACCACCGAGAGAGGAAAAAAAAGCTTCCCTTTGTGCAAGACCTGTCACGTCTATCAAGAGCATGTATGATGGATGAGCAACGCTCGACCAGGGAACCCATCACAGCTTCAAGTGGTTGAATGTGCATTTAGACTGTTCATTTGCTCCCGGTGATTTGAGCAAAGAAACTACCAAAATGGGTTTTTAGGCCCTTTGATTTCTAGACCTATGCACCTGATAAAATGAAGAACTAACAAGCTGAATGAAAGGCAGCAAGGCAGTGTGGAACGTGCACTGGACCCAGAAGATGCGGCCTGGCATAGAAGCTGTATGACACACTGGTTCTGTGACTTCAGTAAGTAATTTAGCCTCCATTTTCTTATGCACAGATGAGAGATAATAATGGTACCTGTTTCACAGGATTGTAGCTGCATAGTATACATGTGGAGCTATACTGATACTAGTTACCACTTTATCTTCATGCCTGATGTAGACAGTTAATTAAGAAAGAACATTCCATATTCTGGCTTGTCTAATGCAGGGATCGGGGTGCAATACTGCCTGAAGAAGGACCTATGGGCTGTCCCCTAGGGCAGCAGTCCCCAACCATTTTGGCATCAGGGACTGGTTTTGTGGAAGATAATTTTTCCATGGACTGGAGTAGAGGGGATTGTTTTGGGATGATTCAAACACATAACATTTATTGTGTACTTTATTTCTATTATTATATTATAATGTGTAATGAAAAAATTATACAACTTAACTTTTTCTTAAAAAGAGGCACAGACAAAAGTGGTAAGTAAATTAATGGATAGGTCACACGAAGACTAAAATAAGTGTCAGATTCTGACTGAAAGCCTGCCACCAGATGCAGCCATACAGTTGAAGTACATCAACTCACTTGCCACTCACTAATAGGGTTTTGATATGCGTCTGCAAGCAATTGATTTATTATGGACTCAATGTAGTCAAACCTCAGTGCTAATGTTGATCTGTATTTGCAGCCACTCCCCAGCATTAACATCACTGCCTCAGCTCCACCTCAGATCATCAGGTATTTGATTCTCATAAGGAGTGCACAACCTAGATCCCTCACATGCACAGTTCCCACTAAGGTTTGTGCTCCTGTGAGAATCCACCGTTGATCTGACAGGAGGCAGAGCTCAGGCAGTAATGCAAGCTATGTGGAGTAGCTATAAATATAGATGAGGCTTCTTTTGCTTACCTGCTGCCCACCTCCTGCTTTGTGGTGTGGCTCCTAACAGGCCACAGACCAGTACCAGTACATGGCCCAGAGGTTGAGGACCCCTGCCCTAGGAGATCTCAGGGACTTGTATTTATTATCTGTGACAATTGACCATCATGTAGAATCCAGGCCTCGGAACCCTGATTGCTCAGCTGTATGAAAGAGGCTCTTCACATTAACCCAAACTCATGGTACTGAAATAGAAGCCAAAATCACAATTTAATTAATTTACAGAGAAAATTCTAATTTGTATGGGAACAGAATGCATACAAGCTTCTACAAGTCCATCCCATTCTTTCCCTGAAGACAGACCTACATAGAACACCAAGTCATAGGCAGAAGCAGGAAGGTTGCTTGGGGACGTGGACTCAAGTGAGCAGGTAATCAGCACATTTCAGGTACCCATCTCTCTAAACACCTTTCCATTCTAATCTCAGGGCTATCTGCAAGGTGGGACTGGCTCCTAGGAGTAGAAGTTGGACTTACTGTCTACGTGGTTGTCTCTTCTCCGTGTTAGAGCAGGTAGACCAACGAGACTGCGGTGAGAAGCACCAGCAGGAAGGTGGCAGGAGGGGAACTGAAAAGTGAGCAAGAACCAGAGCTACACCTTTTACAAACACATCGCCCAAAATACTTGTACATGTTTGTGAATGCCTTCTGGGCCTTACATGGGAGAAATTCTATAGGTTTTCCTGGCTTTACATTGGAAGAAAATACCTTTCAGGTTGAGTCCTTTCTGAAAGACTTTTCCATTATTTAGAAATGCCTTGCCATTAATTATCTCCTTACTGAAATGCCTGAGCTAGAAGCTGATCACTCACCATTTTATTACTTCCTTCCTCTTGCAGGGTGTTACAACTCCACCTTAACGGGAGTACTTGGGGTGCAGAGCAGGTGCCCTACAGTTCCGTTAAATGGTACATTAGCGTATGTCAAAGCTGGTGAAGGTGGGATACCAGGTTTTTGTGTTTATTATAAATTCTGGAACTAAAGAATCAGAATGTGTATTATTATTGAGCTCTGACCTTACCATTTAAATCTCCTCACATGTCTGTCAAGATCACTGCTTGAAATATAGCTGAATTATAGCAGTAGACAAAATGACCAACTGATCCAACTTTACAAGAACTGCTACAAAAAATGTTCCCATTAAAGAGGAATTTTTTTTTACCAAAGTCTCATTCTGCTGTCAAAAGTAGTGTGGTTCCCAGGGATTTAAACTGTTTTGCTCGCCTATTTGAAAATTTAGTTAAATGGTAATAATAATAATGGCCAATCAGAAAATGTGGAAAAATATTAATTGCACTGAACAGAAAGAAAGAAATAAGAAGAAAGACTTAAGGAATATTTGAAATAAGAAACTCTACTAGTTTAAATGAAAAGAATACATTAATTAAAACAAGGAAAGAGAAAATGAAAATTGTTCCTGATGTTAATAAGAATAAATATTTATTAAGTGGTTACCAAGTAAATGCAAGGCATTGCTCTGAGCATTTTACATGTACTGTCTCATTTAGCCATCACAAAATCTCAATGGAGTAGGTACAATTATCCTCTTCTTACAGGCAAGGAAACCAAAAACAAAAAGAGTGTGATATTGATACAGAGAAGAAGACACTATTTCACTATTATTACAGGGCATTTTTTTTTACATAATAATAGTGCTCAGATCACACATTCTGTGTATGCCAGGGCAGAAACTACCAAAATGGGTTTTTAGGCACTTTGATTTCTAGACCTATACACCTGATGAAATGAAGAACTAATAAGCTGAAAGAAAGGCAGCAAGGCAGTGTGGAACATGCGCTGAACCCGGAAGATGTGACCTGGCATGGAAACTGTATGACATACTGATTCTGTGACTTCAGTAAATAATTTAACCTCCATTTTCTTATGCACAGAAGAAAGATAATAATGGTACCTGTTTCACAGGATTGTAGCTGCGTAGTATATACGTGCGGAGCTATACTGATACTAGTTACCACTTTATTTACAATTAATTAAGAAAGGGCATTCCATATTCTAGAACAGGTGTCAAATAGTATCTAAGTACTATATGATAACGGCAATATGGATTTCCCTGTAAGAAAGTCAGGCATAGAACGGCAGAATGGATAAAACACCACCAGGCAACAATATACTGCCTTCAAGAGACCCATCTCATTAGAAAGGACAAACACAGACTCAAAGTAAGGGGATGGGAAACAAATTTCCAGGCGAATGGAACACAAAAGAAA
>CAUYQG010131234.1:0-12530 GCA_963574415.1 Tarsius wallacei
AACGTATTACCACAAGAAAACGACTGACAGTGGTGGGAAACTATGGGGGGGCGGAGAGGGAGGGCGATGGGATTAATGGTGGTAAATATCTGTCTGGGGTTGGGGAGACACCTCTTATCATCAAGGGTGCCTGAACGAAGCATTTTGGTATGCCTAACCCCTAACTGTACCCCACAATATCATAATAATAAAAAAAAAAAGAAACAGTTTTGAGAGTCTCAAGAAAGCTTCTATCATCAAAATTAAGTGATGGATTGAGGCAATTTAGCTAGGCCTGTTTTAAAAGACTACTAATTTTAATAGCTTCCTAGCATTAAAAGAAGAAATCTTTGTGTGACATGTATATTACTTCTTCCTCTTCCTTTGTGTGACATGTGTATCACTTCTTCCTCTTCCTCCTCCTCCTCTTCCTCTTCTTGTTCTGATTCTGCTTCTTCCTCTTCTTCTCATCCTTTCCCCCTCTCCCCCACCCCATCACTCAGGCTGGAGTGCAGTGGTACAATCACAGCTCATCACAGCCTCAATTCTTGAACTCAGGTTTGTACCACCACGCCCAATTAATTTATTTTTATTTTTTTGTAGAAATGTCTCACTATGTTGCCCCGGCTGATCTTGAACTCCTAGGCTCAAGCAGTCCTCTCACTTGGTCCTCCCAATGTGTTGGGATTACAGGCACAAGCCACAACAAATGGCATCAGTTTCTTCTTGATCATGACCAGCAATAGGACCCTCATGATCTTTCAGTATACCCTGTTTTGTTTTTACTATTGCTAAAAAAATTCTTTTTATTATGAAAAATTTGGAAAATTGCAAAAACACATAAAAGTAGATGGAGCCACATAATAAACTCCTGTGTAACCATCACCAACTTCAACAATTATTAGCTCATTGCCAATCTTCTTTCACCTATACTTTTACCTACTTCTCTCTTTCCCATGTTATTTTTAAGTATATCCAAGATATCCTATTATTTTACCTATAAATATTTACATATGTATTAAAAGTTAAGTACTCCTTTAAAAAACATAACCACAATGGTATTTCATATCTTTAAAAAGTAATAATAGTCGGGAGTGGTGGCTCACACCTATAATCCCAGCACTTTGGGAGCCCGAGGTGAGAGGATTACCTGAGCTCACAAGTTAAGACCAGCCTGGGCAACTTGGTGAGACTTCATCTCTACAATAAATCAAAAAATTAGCTGGGCATGGTAACTCATGCCTGTAGTTATAGCTACTTGGAAGGCTGAGGCGGAAGGATCACATGAGCCCAGCAGGTCGAGGCTGCAGTGACTGAATGTACCACTGCACTCCAGCCTAGGCAACAGAGAGACTCCAACTCAAAAAAAAAATGTAATAATAATACTTTAATATAATTAAGTACACTGGCAGTGTTCAAATTTCCAATTGTCTATATGTAATTGTGCTAATATTGAAAACAGTTGTTTGATTCAGAATCTAAATAAGGCACACACATTGAGATCAGTTGAAGTCTTTTAAACTATAAGTCCTCCCTTCCACACTTTCTGCCTTGCGTTGTATTTGTTGAAGAAACTTGGTTCTTTGTTGTTGAGTTTTCTACAGTCTAGATTTTGCTTGTTGTATTCCCATGGTATAGTTTAACATGTTTTTTCTGTTTTCTCTATTGCTTGTATTTGGATCTCTAGACCTTGCTTGAATCAGATTCAGGTTTGATTTTTTTTCCTACAAGACTGCTTCATGGGTAGTGGTGTATATCTTCATCAGTAAGCACATAATGTCTGCTTATCTCTTTTTGTGATGTTTGCAACTGCTGAAGCTTAATGCCTAGATCTATTAAATCATTAGAAGTTGCAAAATGGTGATAGTCTATCTTTCCTTTACTTAGTAATTAGAATGCTTTTATAAAGAGGAGTTTTTTCTCATCAACTGTTTGCTTACCTAGGTATTGCATTCATAATTGAAAAGCAGGGTAAATGTTTGAATCTCTCCTTATATTAACTCATTTTCAAAATAATGAGTTGGTTTGCCAACATCCTGCAGTGATATTTTTTGGTTTTTTGTAATTTAAGCTCATGGATTTAAATATATTTTATGTGTTTCTGACTATAGTTATTGCCATTGTTCCGGTAATGTTTTTCTCAAAATTGATTATTATTGTTCTAAAGAAGATATGCAAATGGCCAGTAAGTCAATAAGAGATGCTCAACATCATTAATAAGAGAAGTGGGAGTCAAAACTACCTTAAGATATCACTTCACACCTACTAGGATGGCTATAGCAAAAAAGACAGATGATAACAAGTGGTACCAATGATATGGAGAAATTGGAATCCTCATACATTGTTGGTGGGAATGTAAAATGGAACAGTTTAACATTTCCTCTGGATGGTAAACATAGAGTTAACGTGAGACTCAGTAGTTCCATCCCTAGGTATTTACACGAGATGGGAACATGTGTGCACAATCTGTACATGAATGTTCACAGCAGCCCCATTTTTAAGAGCCAAAAAATGAAAGTAACTCAAATGCCCATCAACTGATTAATGGATAAATAAAATGTGGTCTATCCATACAGTGGAATAGTATTCAATAAAAAGGAATGAAATACTATTACATGCTAAAATATGGACGAATCTTGAAAACATGCTAAGTGAAAGAGGCCAATTATGAAAGATCACATATTGTATGATTTCATTTATATGAAATGTAAAGAACAGGCAAATCTATAGAGATAAAAAGTAGATGAATGGTTGCCTAGGACTGGGAAAACGCAGGGAGACGGAGAGTGACTGCTGCTAAGTGCAGGGTTTCTTTCAGGATTGATGAAAATGTTCTAGTATGTTTCTACGCTAAAGGCCATTGAATTGTACATTGTAAGTGGATAAATTTTATGGCATGTTAATTATATTACAGTAAGCCTTTAATAAAGATTATATATCTAGAATTGCTGGGAGCTTGCTTAAATATAGATTCTAGGGCGGTATCCTAGACCTCTGGAAAAAATCTTTAGGAGCAGACCCCAAGAATCTCTATATAAAGTTAGCACATTCAAGGATTCTGATGCACACTGTTTGAATTACATATAATCACATTTCTTAATTGTGCTGTGTATACCAGTTACATTCTATTTCTGCTTCTGGAGTAATAGAGAATATGTCTTTCTCTTCCACCTGAAGCCCTTCAGTCTTAGGAAGGCAGCTCCCCCTTCCGACTCATCTCTTTTGTAGGTCATGCATCCCCAGTGTCATAACCATTTCTTATATGATTTGATTTCCAGATTAGTCAAATCACCCTCTTCTCGACGCACTCTGGTCGTTTAATGACTTCTTAAAATGAATACTCGGAACTGAACAGGGTATTCCAGCTATAGTTTGATCATTACAGAATATAAATGGGATTATTACTTTCCTTGTCCCAACACTGGAATTCCACAGATGCATTTTAAGATTACATTAGCTTCTTAAAACAGTACAGTATTGGCTCAAGTGAAGCTTGTGTTTAATTGTAACCTCATTTACTGTATCTCCAGCTTTCCCCGCTTTTATCTAGTCAGGTCTTCCTTCTTGTAGAGTGATCAGGAAAAACTCCCTTTCTTGGTGGTGATCTGGTCTAAAACATGGAAGTATCAGCTATAATGTCCTAACAATTGTTTGGTAGTTTCAACGTTTTCAGAGCACTGCTTGTATATTATCTATCTCCTTTGCTTTTAACAACTATGTAAGATGGAGGCAGGTGTCAGCCCTCTTTTTATAGATATAGAAACGGATTTAAAGAGCTCAAGTGAAATGCTTAAAGGGAGAGACAGTTATTTGCAGAGGCTGGAGTGGAACCTAGTTCCCCTTTGTAGTGTAGCTTGGAACCTTGGCTGCATACTGCATTCACCCATAGGGCTTAAAAACTGATTCCTAGGCAGCATCCTCAGATATTCTGAGTTTACCAGACCGGAGTGGGACCGACTCATTAGTCTTGTTTAAAAGCTCTCAAAGCAATTCTAGTTTCAGCCAGGATTGAACTCATATTCTGGTATCCTCTCCCCCATCACATGTATTTTCTTCATCTAATTGAAAGACTTATGCAGAAGAGAAAGAATTATTTTCCATTGTCTAGTAGGCAGAATTAAAATTAGTAGCTGGGCATGGTGGCTTATGCCTGTAATCTCAGAACTTTGGGAGGCCGAAGCAGGAGGATTGCTTGTGCCCAGGAGTTCAAGACCAGCCTGGGCAACATAGCAAGACCTCACCTCTACAAAAATAAAAAATTAGCCATATGTGGCATGTGCCTGTAGTCCCAGCTACTCAGGAAGGATCGCCTGAGCCCAGGAGGTCAAGGCTGCAGTGAGCTGGGATCGTTCCACTCTGCTGCAGCCTGGGTGAGAGACTGATACCTCAACTCAGAAAAAAAAAAAAAAAAAAAAAAAAAATTAGTCGAAGTGGGAGAAGGTTATTCAGATGTACAGTTGAAAACAGGTGTAAGTCTCAGGAGGATTGTTCTTGGAATTCATATATTTTATCATTCTTTAATTTATCAAACATTTATGTGCCAGACACTGTGCTCAGTTCTGGTGATACAAATATGAAGAAGATATGGTCTCCCCCTTTCAGGACTCACAGTTGAAAAGGAGGACAGACTGTAAATAACAATACAGTGTAGTAAGTGTTACACATATTGAAGTTGTATATCCTTCCTTAATTTGTTTGTTGTTGTTGGAGTCTGAATCTCATTCTGTCGCCCAGGCTAGAGTGCAGTGGCAGGATCATGGCTCACCGCAGCCTCGACTTCCTGGACTCAGACAGTCCTTCCTGAATAGCTCTCAAGTAGCTTCAGGACTCCAGCAGTCCTCCCACCTTGGCCTGCCAAAAGTGCTAGGATTACAGACATGAGCCGTCCACCTGGCCTAATTTGTTATAATTTGTATTCAGAATTGTCAAGAGTGATTTCTTACTATAATATATTTATGCTAAGCATTTGATGAATATATCAACTATAGTAGTCTCTTAAGTGTAATTCAAGCAACTAACAGATAAAGTTAGACTTTGTGGGAATTTGCGGAAATAGCTTTTTCTCCCAATCCTTCTAATAATACAATTTATAGTAATATTCAATCCATTTTGAGGAGTTTATTTCTACATCATTCTCTAAATTTTATTCTGTTGATTACTAAGCATAGGAAGATGGTCTTTATTGGTTTTGTCAAGACTTTATGTTGATAAAAAACGATTTTGTAATTTGAAGAAAATTGTAGATATACAGGGAGGGACCCTCCCCATCCAAAAAAAAAAATGGAATTACTTTTTGGAGGGCCAGCCCCTTGTAGTACAGGCTTTCCCCGCTAGGTAAGTGTTTTAGGAACCCCTCAGCATCAGTGTACTAGCTAGTATTGTTGGGAGAGGTGCGCTTGGCTTCGGTGAATTATTTTTGTAGATTCTTTCAAAGTGTTCGCCCATTTCATGATGGTGACGTAGGAGTGCACCTGCCTACACTATACTGAGTGTTCAGCAGTTTTTGACCAAAAATGCCATACCCCTGTGCCCTACCCTCCCTATTCACCTTATCTTGCCCTGAGTGACTTTTTTGTTTCCCTGGATGAAAACAGTCCTCAAAGTGAAACATTTTGCCCATGTGGAAGAGGCGAAACTAAAAACTGCAGAAGCACTAAAAGGCATCAAAATTCACAAGTTCAAAAAATGCTTTGAGCAGTGAAAAAAGCATTTCAATAGGTATATTGCATCAAATAGAGAGTACTTTGAAGGTGACTGAAGTTTAAACATATAAGAATAAATACTGCTGGGCGCAGTGGCTCACGCCTGTAATCCCAGGACTTCGGGAGGTGAAGGCGAGAGAATTACCTGAGCTCAGGGGTTCAAGACCAGCCTGAGCAACATGGCAAGACCTTGTCTCTATATAAAAATAAGTAAATAAATGAATACACAATTTAAAAAATAAATTCTAGGTTTTTGGGGGGCCTCTTGTAGTTTGTCACTGGCCTTTTGATAGAAGTATGTGTAGAAGACAATAAAGGAAAAGAGAAGGTATTCTGGAAAGGTGGAAAAAGAGAGGAAATCAGAGGTTCTCAAAGTAGGTAGTGGTGGAGCAGAACTGAATTTGAAAGGTGGGATTTACACCGAATGGGGTAGACATTCAGGCAACAATAGCAGGGAGATGGAAAAATAAAACCCTGGTCATAGGGACAGGACAAAAGATGAAAACTGGGCAGAGGCCAGGACAAAGTGGGACTTTCATGAAAAAATAATTTGAGCAGTTATTTCTTATGTATTGGAGTCCTCACAATTCTGACAATCCTGCTATCAATAGCAGTTGTACGAAGATCTGGGAACATTACCATGTGCTAGAGAAAGTTTTACAGAGCTTAGCCAAAACAAAGTAATCCAGCAACAAGTCCATTCCAGTTTTGGCACCAAGCTAGGGGCTAAAACTCATGAATTAAAGTGTGAAATTTAATATCGTGGTTATCAGTTAGGTCTCAGACTCTTTTTAAAAATAGGAGATGTTGGCCGGGCGTGGTGACTCAAGCCTGTAATCCCAGCACTTTGGGAGGTTGAGTTGAGGGGATTGCCTAAGCCCATGGGTTCGAGAACAGCCTGGGCAACTTGGTGGAGACCTTATCTCTACAACAAATTAAAAAATTAGCCGGGTGTGGTAGCACACTCCTGTAGTTCCTGCTACTTGGAAGGCTGAGGCAGAAGGATTGCCTGAGCTCAGCAGGTCGATACTGGGGTGGCCATGAGTGTGCCACTGTATTCTAGTCTGGGCAACGGAGTGAGACTCCAACTCAAAAAAAAAAAAGGATGTTGAAAGTGAGTTTGAATGCACAGTTATTTCCAAGATTGGATAAGGTCATGAGTCTTCAGGTCTATTTAATTGATAAGTGATCCACACTTGATTGGGCTTCAGTATTATAGATAAAATTCCATCCTTCCATCACGATTCATCTACTTGTTCACATGAAATCTTTCTAATCCTCTTTGATAGCAATATACAATTCGATTTGGTTGTGATTGCTGTCGTCATGATGTGAAAAATAATAGGAAAATCTGTAGTAGTGTTTAAGAATCTATTCTAACATTTGAGAAGGTTTCAGTATTCTAACTTTACATAAAAGTTTTGCAGTGAAGTTGCAAGTCTAACCAGTTGATCTGTTTTGAAATAATCAAAGTATAATTTTTTTTTATGCTGATAGGTTCATATAATGAATTGGTTAATGTTCCATACTTGGGAGTATAGTAATATAATTCATCTATTTAGACTTGAGTAACCTTGCCTTTTTTTTATTTGTTTGTTTTTGAGTTGGAGTCTTACTCTGTTGCACAGGCTGGAGTGCAGTGGCACGCTCATGGCCACTGCATCATTGACCTGCTGGGCTTAGGCAATCCTTCCGCCTCAGCCTTCCAAGTAGCTGGAACTACAGGCACATGCTACCATGCCTGGCTTATTTTTTGATTTATTGTAGAGACAAGGTCTCACCAAGTTGCCCAGGCTGGTCTCGAACCCCCTGGCTCAGGCAATCCTCTCGCCTTGGCCTCCCAAAGTGCTGTATTACAGGCTGAGCTACTGCACCCGGCCAACCATGCGTTTTAATCATAATTTTCTTTTGAAAATTGAAAGGTTTTATTGTTTATTGTTAGTTTCCAGTATCTGCAGGGTCTTGCCCATCTCACCACCTTGACTTCCCTCTTACCCAGGAGCATCATCTGCTTACATTATATGAAATCAACTATTGCCAAACTACAACAATGAGGCTAGTTAACTAATTTAAGGAAAGCATTTCCTATGGTATTTGTGATTATTCGTTGTCAGATATGCCTCCTAAATTTTAAATATATCAATTGTGTCACCATTTGTTTGACTGCCAGTTATTTAAAGATAGGATTTGCTTGTGAAAATTATCAGTTCTAGTTCTGACTGTTTTTCTTATACAAGTGTATAAATGGTGTAACTTGTCATCAATCTGCTTTTTTTTTTTTTTTTTTTTTGGTGAGTTGGGATCTTACTCTGTGGCCCAGGCTGGAATTCAGTGGCATGATCATGACATGACAATCATGGCTCACAGCAGCCCCAACCTCCTGGGTTCAGCAATCCTTCTTCTTCAACATTCTGAATAGCTGGGGCTACAGGCACGTGCCACCACTCCTGGCTAATTTTTATTTTATTTTTTGTAGACACGAGGTTTCGCTATATTATATTACCCAGGCTGGTCTCAGACTTCTGGGCTCAAGCAATCCTTCCTCTTTGGCCTCCCAAAATGTTGGGATTACAGGCGTGAGCCACTGTGCCTGGTTTGTTTTTTTTAAACAGAGAAAAACTAACACCCATGTTTCTATTATTACAAACGCTAATGAAATATCAAAACTGAACAAGTGTGTTTTATAGAGTCCTAATTAGAAGGCATATACAATTTTTATACTGCTTTTTTTTTTTTTTGAGTTGGAGTCTCACTCTGTTGCCCAGGCTGGAGTGCAATGGCACGCTCACGGCTACTGCAGCCTTAACTTGCTGGGCTCAGGTGATCCTTCTGCCTCAGCTTTCCAAATAGCTGGAACTACAGGCACGCATCACCATACCCGCTAATTTTTTGATTTATTGTAGAGATGAAGTCTTGCCAAGTTTCCCAGGCTGTTCTTGAACCCGTGGGCTTAGGCAGTCCTCTCACCTCGGCCTCCCAAAGTGCTAGGATTATAGGCATGAGCCACTACACCCGGCCTTTTATGCTGCTTTTTATTGTTGTGTGATTTTTTAAAATTGATTATGCAATATTCCACTTTGATTTGTTATAATTAAACATTTCGCTGTTGGACATTGAGATTGCTTCTACTTTTTGTACTTTAATAAATAAGACCGCAGTGAACACCTCTGTATTTCTTATTTCTAGAATATTGCTTTCTGATAAAGGTTTAGAAATAGGATTTCTATTTCAGAGGTACACTCAAATATAAGAAAAGGTGATTTTAGCTTCTTACTTGACCCCTTTAGAGAATTATATCTCTGCAATTCTGAACTATAAAGTAGATGGAAATTGATATTTACACATATAGTTCATGTCTAAATCTTTTAGTTAATGTCCTTATGTATATATATAATGTACAATCTTTTCTACCACTTCAAAAGCCTCTATGTGCTCATCCTCACTTCCACATATACTTGAAATGCAGCTTGGCATTTCACATTTCACATCATAACTGGCTGGTATATGTTCTCCATTATTTTTCCAGCTAGAATATGGAAATAAATTGGCTAAAATGATCTGATTCTCTGTTTTTGTATCAGATATTGGAGTCTTGTTCAAAGCCAGATTTGGCCAGCAGAGGATATTTTGCCTGCATTCTATTAGGCTTTCCAGAATGACTGTTATCTTAGCTTAAAAATACATATGTATGATAAAAAAATTACATTAAGGCTGGCAGTTACTTTGAAAGTCGCTCCCTTAATTGGAGCAACTTCAGCATTATCACCAAAGTACAGTTAGTAACCCTTTTGATTAAGGATGACAGGAATATTCCCTTTTCCTTAAATAGCTTTCCCCTTTTTAAAAAAGATTAAGTTTCTAATGACATTTTGGTCAAGAGCAGTGGTTTTATATGAGGATCTGAGACAAATCATTTAATATTCATAAGTACTAGAATAGATCCTCCATAGCTGACTTACTAAAACCCAAAGGTATGATGTCTTTATAAAATGATTTTAGGCCATGACCTTCAAACTTTAGAATTCTAAAAAAACAGCATAGCAAGACAGTTCTGAGTTTTCATAAGGAGCCATTGAAATGGATTATGCTGAGTAGTCTAATGCATTTCTGAAAGCTTAGTGTGCTTCAGATACTGCTAAATCGATAAACATAACCGACATTTAAGTGTGTATATTATATAATATTTGGTTAATTATCTTATAACTGAAATCCTTTCAGAATATTTGTCTTTTAAGTGCAATGCTAAATATAATTGAGGTATGTGTAAAAATAGAATGGTCGGAAAAATGCAGAATATATGATACAGTTTTTAAAAGCTGTATTAAGTTAATATTTGGAATTAGCTACAGATTCTGTCAGACACATCATTTATGTACCATGAAATATCTTATTTTAGAAGTACTTGTGTTTGAGATTGATAATAAATATAAATAGTTGACTTTTATATTACTGACTTGTTCTTCAATTCTTGAGTTCAGCAAAAGTCTGTATTGAATTTTTTAATGGTTGCTTCATAGGGCATAAGTACATGATCAGTGTGCCATGGGTAAAAATGTACATATGGAGTACATATGTATTTTACATCAAATCATTGCATTGGGTGGAAGAAATAAAATCAATATTGTCAAGTTTTTTAAGAATGCTACAAAATTTCTTATTTGCTTAGATGTTCATAACGGGGAAGATGATCAAATTTAAAATTTTGTGATTTTTTACAACATTGAAAAATATTTTAGCAATCTTTGATTGTAATGGTGGAGGCAGGTTGCTGATGTTTTGGGGGGAGTGGTGCTAAATAAAGGCAGATAGGCAGTAGAGTTTCTTGGGTATGATTACAGTTTCAAGGCAGGTGGTTGCCTTTGAAATGTGATCTTTTTTAAATAACTTGAGTTATTTTATCTGCTGCCATCTGAAAAATAATCAAAAAGGGCAATTGGTATTTGGTGAATCTAAACAAAGGGGTAGGGGGCTTCAATTTTTGTATGCCTTGATGGTGAAGGACATTTCAACACTCATTATTTGTTTGATCCTGTTGTTAGTTGTTGTTGTTTGAAAGCAGGATTTATTGAGAGTACAGAAAAGCTCCCACAGTGGGAGGGGACCCGAAGGGGTTGCCCCAATCCTGTTGTATTAAAAACGCCTCTAGTTCTTATTTTTAGTAATCTGATTTTCAGTATAATTTTATCTTATAATATCTAGTTGAATATAGCTGTAACCTTGTTGGAGATCTTTTCCCCTTTAATTTAAAAAATCATTACATAGTAAAACTGACCTTTTTGGGAGGGTGTGCATTTCTATGAGTTTCAACGCATGTATTGATTCATATAACCACCACCACAATTGGGATACAGAACAGTTCCTTCACCTTCCAAAACCCCTTCATTGTATTCCTATATAGTCATACCATGCCCTTACCCCTAAACCCTGGCATTTATTGATCTGTTCTGTATCACTGTATTTTTTTTTCCCCAAATGTCATAGAAATGAAATAATATAGAACATTTTTTTGAAATTGGTTTCTTTCATGCAGCCAAATAGATTCGTTGAAGCAGTTGTGTTTATCTGTAGTTTGTTTCCTTTTTTTGCTAAGCTGTTGGTTGAAATTTTATGGCATTTGGATGTTATTTCTGATCTGACAGGCTAGCCCTGAATTTTGAATTGGTTCTTTTTCTTTTTAATTCGGAGTTTCACTCTTTTGCCTAGACTGTAGTGCAGAGATAAGAGTGGCTCACTGCAGCCTCAACCTTCTAGGCTCAGGCTCCTTTCATCTCAGCCTCCTGAGTGGCTGGACTATAGGTGTGTACCACCACACCTGGCCTCCCAAACAGCTAAGGTTTCAGGCACATGCCACTCACACCCAACTTGCTGTTCCTCTTTAATTTTTTTTCCTGGATGTCTTTTTTCTTCTTTGCTAATAATGCTTGATGTGTAACTTCCCCTTCTTTCTCCTTAGCTAACTGAGCAGCTTCTAATTCAGCTTGTCTTTGTTTTTCTTTAGTTTTTTCCACCTTCCATTTTGCTTCTGTGGTGTTGTTTTTATTTTTATTTTTTTATTTTTTGAGTTGGAGTCTTACTCTGTCGCCCAGACTGGAGTGCAGTGACTGCTCCCGGCCACTGCAGCCTCGACCTGCTGGGCTCCGGTGATCCTTCCGCCTCAGTCTTCCAAGAAGCTGGAACTACCACGCCCAGCTAATTTTTTGATTTTTATTGTAGAGATGAGGTCTCGCCAAGTTGCCCAGGCGAGTCTCGAACCCGCGGGCTCAGGCAATCCACTCACCTCAGCCTCCCAAAGCTTGAGATTACAGGCTGAGCCATCGAGCCCGGCTTGTGTTGTTTTTAAATCATGAACATTTTTCCAATTCAGTTCAGTGAGTTGCATATACAGTATAGTTTAAAAAGACAGTTATAGTTTTTACATTGCTTTGGCAGTTCTTGTTATTTTGTTGGGCTAACAGAGTTTTTAAATACAAAATTTGAGACAGAAGTATTTTTCTGTTGGTAAGAGAAATAAAGTGCATTATGACTTTTCTTAATGTCAGTGTCACTAGCATTCTTTTTTTTTTTTTCTTTTTCTTTTTGAGTTGGGAGTCTCACTCTGTTGTCCAGGCTGGAGTGCAGTGGCAGCCTCTACCTGTTGGACTCAGGTGATCCTTCCGCCTCTGCAGCCTTCCAAGTAGCTGGAACTACAGGCACGCGCTACCACACCCAGCTAATTTTTGATTTATTGTAGAGATGAGGTCTCGCCAAGTTGCCCGGGCGGGTCTCGAACCCGTGGGCTCAGGCAATCCACTCACCTCAGCCTCCCAAAGCGCAGGATTACAGGCTGAGCCACCGAGCCTGGCTTAGTGT
>CAUYQG010131247.1:0-26816 GCA_963574415.1 Tarsius wallacei
GCTACTTGGAAGGCTGAGGCGGAAGGATCGCCGGAGCCCAGCAGGTCGAGGCTGCGGTGGCCGGGAGCGGCCACTGCACTCCAGTCTGGGCGACAGAGTGAGACTCCAACTCAAAAAAAAAAAAAAAAAAAAAAAAAAGAAAGAAAAAGATAGCAAAGAATAGTAGAGATTATCATAAACTAACAGTAACTTGACGTGTCTCCAAATGATTAACACCGTGGGTACCCAACCTCATGTTACGGGTCAACCAGTCAGGGCCTGTTAGGAACCAGAACTCACAGCAGAAGGTGAGCAGCCTGCAAGCAGAGCCCCCTCACTGTCACATCAGAAGCCAGATGAGACTCTCTTATAAGATCCTCAACCCTATTGTGAACTGCGCAGCAAGGGATCTAGGTGGGGCGCTCCTTAGGATTCCATGCCCCACATCCTCCACTTTCCCCAATCCTCATCTCCCCACCCCCCCACGCCATGGAAAGATTGTCTTCTATGAAATCAGCCCTTAATGCCAAGAAGGTTGGGGACTGCTGATTTTCACATCCTGGTACGTTGAAGAAATTATGGTATTTAGATGTAAAGCAATGCAGAAAGAAGATGACTCAACGAAAATAATATATGTCAGTTTATTATCTACACTGAAGTGACTTTTACCAATCTTTCACCTGGGATCTCCTCCCCTCTCCTCCTCTCCCCTCCTTTCCTCTCTCTCTCTCTCTCTCTATGGAATATTATATATATATATATAATATTTCAAGTGTGCGCTTATGTATATTTTACACATAAACACTTCTATTGATTAGGAAGGGCCTACAATTCAGTTCTGTATAAAATGTTTAAGCATTTTTACACTAGATTTAAAAAATCACATGTAAGGATGTTCTGACAGGTAAGAACTGGTTTAAAAGGCAAACAGTCACAGGGTTAAAATAATAGATTCCCTATGTTTTATTTTCCGCTCCACACACTGATTCTCAGAAGGCAGTTTCTTATAACATGACTGAAACAAAAGTTACCTTTGTGCTTCAATGGAGAGTAAAACCATAAAAAAGGTTTTGTTTTTTTTTATTGCTGTGTGCAAATGACCTTTATAATTGACCTTTGACTAATGAAAGACCCTTGGAAATCGAGAGAATAAATGAACAAATATGTGCTATCTTTCTATCATTTTAATTGATGAAATTCCTTATAAATGAATATTTAGGTAAATATAAAAGGAACAAACATATCATACGTTTTGCTAAGGTAATTTTATAATATATATAACTAGCTATTATTATACAAAGCAGTAAAGCTATAGTAAATATAGCAAAACTTAATATAGGTTAGAAATACCAGACATTTTGGATCAGAAATCATGAATATATAAAGGGATTCTGGTTTTTATAGCTGTCATTTACTTGTAAAACTTATTATTCTGTGGATTATAATTAAAAGTTACATATTCAAAAAAGGCTTTAATTGTTGGGATGATGCTCCGATATCTGCTATAATTTGAAGCCCTAATTCTATCAACCTTTCATTAGCTGATACTATCTGTTAAATTGTTTTCTTTTATATTTAAAATATAAGAATTTTCACAACAAATAATGCCATGACACACAGTATTTTGGATAATTGTTCGTATACTAGTATTTAAGAATAGTTATGTGACTAAGAGTAAAATTGTCAGCTTCATTGCCTAAATGTCCTTAAAATGAACATACTGAAAAATAACAAATCTTTTAAAATGCACTTATGTAGAGATTAATTTTTCTATTATGGTTATAAATATAGTGGAGCAAATTTCATAGCTTGAGATATTAATTCTGCTGCTATTGACTTATTCCTTGAAAAGCTGTTGTACATGGAAGACTTTGACATACTTTATGTATTTAAATACATCCTTTGGAATGCCAATATTCTGCTTATATTACAATTATATAAAATTATCAGACATCCTTAATTCTTTATGGTTAGTATAACTATAATCCATATGGATTGGATTTTAAAATGTGGCAAAACGTATAAAATGGCAAAATAATTGTTTTACAAAAAAAAGAAATGTCATATGTAAATATTAAAAATTCATTTTAAAATTATTATATTATCATTTATTTTATATGGAAAAAAGTTCATGTATATAATCATGAATTTTTACTTATTATCTTAATGTTTATAATTGATTTAAAGCAGGCCATATAGCTTACTAAAAATGACATCTATCTTTATAGGAATGTTTTCATTTATTTGTCAAGAAAGACATGATATAACTCAAATTTTTTCTTGAATTTTAAAAGAAATGTATATCCTAATCTGTGAAGGCAACAAAAATCAAACTCAGCCAACTCTTTTATTTCATACTTATTACTTTATTGCTTATCTACAGATTACTTTATTTCTTATAGCACAGATTACTTTATTGCTTATCTAATCTGAATTAAAAATATCATAGTGAAATTCCTAGTAAAGTAATGAATATCTCTGAGATAATTCGACAAAATAATAGTGATTAAATGGTTATTTTTAATTCTAATTTTTATTAATGAGGTATAACACATTTAAAATATATTTAATCACTTTCTTTTATTTTCACCTTTGAATTTTTAATTTTAAAATTGTGGGGTACAATTCAGAGTTAGGTATACAAATATTCATTGTGAAGGTAACCTTATTGATGTGGTGTGCTCCCCTTTCCCAGGCAGTTTTTCCACTACAGCCAATCCCATCTCCCTGCCCCCTGAGTTTCCCGCTACTGTCAATTCTTTTCTTATAGTATTAGGATAGTTGTTCATAGTCCACTTATGAGTAGGAACATGTGATACTCAGTTTTTAGTTTCTGTAAAAGACCACTCAGTATTAAAGACTCTAAGTACATCCAGGTTCTTGCAAAGTTCAATTTTGTTCTTCTTTATGGCTGTGTAATATTCCATTGTAGGATATATGTTTTCATGTCCTGCATGTGGTTCAGCTGTCTCTGAAAAATGTATTGCTTCATGCTAATACTACCACCTGCTTTTGGGGGGCGGGCACACAGTGGGGTGGGGACGCCATATTGACTGGTATTAATTCAGCCTCTTGTGGCTTGTGGCTCTTATGATTGGACTGGGGTTTGTCCTGTAGGTGCTCAGCAGAGAAGCCTACAATATAGCTCTGCTGATCTCTCCCTCTTCCTTTTTTCTTACCTAAATAGCACATGACATTGTGGGGACTAACTTTCTAATGCTTATAAAAGTCTCTTGAATTATTTGGCTGAAGTGGCAATGTAAGAGGAAAAAGTTGCACTCTTGTATTTCATGTGTTCTATGACTCAGTTGGCCTGTGGGTCATTTCTTGTGTTTTCTTTGGCTTTGTCACCTTCCTTTGTCACTTCATCTGAAAGGACCAAATCCTGGGACATGCCTCTCATTTTTAGTCATAGTAGAGGTTTGTACTATATTACTTTTAGTAAATGTTTATTGATATTATAAAAACTAACAAATTCCATAAAGTTTAGAAAATTTTTTAAAAAAACACATCACAAATAATTTCTCCAAGTGATGACATCTTCTTCACAACCATCATTGATTTATGAATTCGTCACTCCCTTGTGGCTAGAATGCGATGTTTCTACTTAAACCAAAGAACTGTAGGGTTGTATGAACTTTCAGGACATTGGCTTCTCAAAATGTGCAATGTTTTTTCTTTTTAAAATAAGATTAATTTGGGGCTTTTCAAAATAACAATTTCTATGGTGCAGTACATATGCAGAAAATATGGATTAAAAAACAAAACAAAATTTCATGATTTTCATGATTTCATCACTGAGTCTTTGTGTCCTATTAAAATGCATTTGGAATGTCAGAGATAATTTTCCACAACGGCACAGGAGGCTGATGGACACAGCCCAGAGTTATGACTGTAGCTTGGTCTTCTGTGCGGTGTGGACCTCCCTCTCCCGCCTCCTTCCAGTGCTCCAGAGATCCACCCTCATCCAACAACCATCCTTGGTTTTCCCTGGAGCTTTTCTTCTTTGATGTGTGTGTAGACTCTCACATTTGTGTATTTTGACGTTCTTCATTTCTAACAGCTGCGGCCTAAATGCTTGCAGGCAGGGAGTGGTTTCATTCTGCAAGCTGCCAGGATGTGTGCCAGAAGTTTAATGTTTTCTTATCCCATATGTAAAGCTTTAAAAAATGTCTTTAGTTGATTTTTTTGCCTTACTTCTTACAGTCTTACCCTCTGTTTCAGGTGTTATGTTGGGACATTGTTTTTTCATGTGGCTTAATTTCTCTCTCTCTTTAGAATTTGAATGTGTACTGTTTCCATTTCTCTTTGTAATCAACAGAGTGGACTCATATTTGTAATTCCTACACTCATCAAATTATGTTAGTAGAGCAGTCGCTAAGCACCTTTGGTTTTAATTAAGTGGTTCCTGTGAAATTTATTTATTTGTTTTCAAACTTATTTATTTTTATATTTTGATGCAGGATCTCACTGTCACCCAGGCTGGAGTGCAGTGGCATGATCCCAGCTCATCACAGCCTTGACCTCCTGGGCTCAGTTGATCTCTCTGCCTCAGCCTCCCAAGTAGCAGGGACTACAGGTGTGCACCACCATGCCCATGCATTTTTTTTTTTTTTTTTTTTTTTTGGTAGAGACGAGGGCTTACTGTGTAGTCCAGGCTGGTCTCAAACTCCTGGGCTCAAGTGATTCTCCTGTCTCAGCCTCCCAATGTGATGGGATAACAGGTAGGAGCTACTGAGCTCCACCTGTGAACTGTTAAAATAGCAACCTCTGAAATTGAAAATAGAATCAGGAATTTAAATTATATGAAACATCTGGAACATGAGCTCCACAAGGGTGGGGGATATTGTCTATTTCATTCACTGCTATTTCCTCAGCAGTGCCTGGCACTTAGTAAGTATTTGGAGAATGAATGGATGAGGGAATCTAATAAAAAAAGACTGATGTGCTTCGAATAATTCAATACCAAAGTGGATCCCTTTTCTCACCTCTGTGACTCTGCCAAGTGTGTTAAATGATCTGAATCAGTTTCTGTATTCATAAAATAAACACTTGATAGCCTTTAAGGTCCTTTCTAGTCCTAAACTTTTTTTTTAATATTAAAATTTTTTTTTTTCAAAGACAGGGTCTTGTTCTGTCACCCACGCTAGAGTTCAGTGACACAAACATAGCTCACTGCAGACTCAGTCTCCTCCTCAAGCAATCCTCCTGCCTCAGCCTTGTAAGTAGCTGCAACTACAGACATGTGCCACTAAGCTGGGCTAATTGTTTTCAAATTATGTTGTAAGGACAGGGTCTCACTATGTTGCCCAGGAGGGTCCCAAGAGACTTCTGGCCTCAAGAGTTCCTCCTGCCTTGGTCTCTCAAAGTGCTCTGGGATTACAAGCACTAGTCACTGGACCTGGCCTCTACCCCTAAACTTTCACCATGGTATGAGATACACTAGTAAAGAGTGTTCTAACCTGTTCACCCGATGCCAGGAAGACCCACTACAGAAAAGCCAGCTCCCAAAGTGGAAACTTCCCAAAAGTATTTGAGAAATGGAGTCACTGAAGAGTAAATGTATAATCTCAAGGTAGCACTACCCAAGGATAACATTAATTTAGATGCATAGGTTCCCTTCTCCCTCTGTCCATCCTTCCCTTCCTTCCTTTCTTTCTTTCGTCAGTCTCACTGCCACATCAGGCAATTAATTGATGTGTACTATGAATAAAATGAATTTGCAAGCTAGTCAAACAAAGAAGAAATGCAGTATGTACTCGTTTTTCTGTACTTAAATTATAATACATTGTTTGTGCTTTCTAATGTGGGAACCTTGAGTATATAGCCTCAGTGGTTTAGTTGGAATTTTGTTGGTCAATACCATCTTAGTTATAATTATTATTGCAATGCTCTACAAAATACATTTTAAGAAAATTAACTAATTATAATCACATTTCCTACGTAGCTGGACATAATCTGGAATGAACTTTTTGTCTATGTTAAAAATGACTTAAAGTGCTAGAAATTCCATTGCTTCCCCAGATTACTCCATATTTTAATGATTCTCACCTTTGATGGTTTTCTGGTTGCTTGGATATTTTAAAGTTATTTTTTCTCTTAGAAGTTCTCTCAATTCATTTAAAGGAAAATGTTTGAGCTGTACATCTCTTGAACTCATGCTATAATTTCTTGATATCCACTTAATCCTATAGGTGAAAAACCCATGTTTGTCTAGTTGGTTTTCTAGAAGTTATCTGCCTAGTTCCTAGCTTGGTAGGTATTATTACAATGAGAGGTGGAGGAGATTGTGAAGAGCCATCCACATAATACCAGCAGATACATCTTTGAGAGGGGAGAGAGAACATGGGAAGATAAACCCTGTGGCTTTCCATCAAACAGTGGTAACAATATCTATCTTGTTGGCCCAGCACACATTTGACCTTAAAATGTAAGGATAATTTAATTCTAAAGTGCTTGTTTCATTTATTCACTTTTGTTTAATGTATATTTTAAAAAGTTATAAACGGGAAGAAAGGGAGAGAGAAAGAAAGCAAGGAAACAAGCCAGCTATTGTTAGGGTCTGGCTTCTTGCTTTTCCGAGAAGACAATGGTGCTGTGATGAAAGCTTTCAAGTGCACAGTAACTGACAGAAGCCCCCCAGTGCCTTCCTTCTTTCCAGTGTTCTTCTAATCTCCTCTTCCTTCCTTCCCTCCTTCCTTCCTTCCAACTTTTGCTTTCTCTTTCAACTTCGCTTCTTCCTTTCTCCAACTACTCCCCACTATTACCTGTGATATGCCTGTCACTCAGGATACAGAGGTGACAATCTAGACATAAGAGCACAGACCTAGGCTGATCCTCTCCTGGGGGAGAACAGAGACAAAGCACATAATCACACAGACTCGTGAAATCATACATTCTGATGAGTGCTGTGACAAAGATGGCAAAAGGAAGGTCTAATGGGGGAACCGTTTAGACTCAGGGTCAGCAAAGTCCTCTCTAAAGAAGTAAAATATTTAAATTGAGACTCAAAGGATGAGTAGAAGTTCTCCGGGAGCTGTGTGTGCGTACGTGTGTATATCCGTCTGTCTGTCTGAGGGAGTGGAGAAAGTGTTGAGTTCTGGCAGAATGAATAGAAGATGCAAAGGCCCTGAGATGAAAAAGGCTGAATGTGTTAGAGGAACTTAAAGAAGGTCAGTAGCAGGGAACAAGGGCTGGAAATGACGGGGGGGTGAGGGCCAGCAGAGGCAGAGCCTTGGGGGGCTGTGTGGGCCATTTGAATATAATCTAGAACATCCATTGGAATCTACTGAAGGATATTGAGGAGAGGCTCTCATGATTTGAGTCTTAAGGAGATGCTAATTATTCTAAGAAGACTTTCTTCGACCACCCCGTAGGAAATGAATTGCGGTTATCTGAACTGAGGAATGCCACATTACACCTAACCAAAGCAGAGCTGTGGAGCATGCTGGTAGGAGCCCACTGTCCAGGTTCGAATCCCAGCCCTACACGTTATTAGCAGTGTGGCCTTGGGCAAGTAGATTAATGTTTTTGTGCCTCCATTTCTTTATTTGTAAAAAGAGGAAGATAGTAGTGTCAATTTGAGGGCAAGTGTAGGGACAAACTGAGCATAATGTCTGGCAGACCGTAAGTGCTCATAAGCATCAGACATTGTTATTACCTATTCCTCTTGTAAGACACAGGTTAAAAACATTTTAAATGTTTTCTAGGAAAAGTTGCCCTTAGGAAAATCCTTTAAAAAAGCAAGCAAGCAAGTAAACAAACAAAAACACCCTATTACCTTTCTTGTTGGAAAATACCATCTATATATGAGGTTGCTAAGCATAGGGGTCAGTTGTCACAGTGTCTGATGAGTCCTCTGAGCACAGAGAACCAGCCCAATCTTCCCACTTGAATTAAATCCAGAAAACTGCAGAATATCTCCTATCTGCAAAGTATGAGTATCCATTTAAGGTGGTGTTGGCTGTAAGAAAGGAAGCAGAAAACTCCTACTCTACCAGCTTAAAGCTCAGGGCACTTTATATTTTACATGGTGAGCTTGGATTGCTCATCCAAAGGTAGAGTGGTGTGGGTTCTGACTCTGATTCCCTTTGGCTCTGTCCTCCTCTGGGGCTGGCTTAATCTTGACCAGTGCCAACATAGCAAGTGGAGAAGGGGATATCCAGGAGCAAAATTGGGATTGTGTCTGGAAAGAGGAGAGAAGGGTCTGAAGCATCTACTACAGCACTGCAGGGCATCCATCCAGTCATTGCCCTCAAAACCTCATGCTGTAGAGAGGGACATGGAGATGCTCACAAAGAATCTGAACGTCCACCAGAATGTGGTAGTTACTGGACAAATTTTTTTTTTTTTGAGTTGGAGTCTCACTCCCTTGCCCAGGCTAGGAGGGAGTGCAGTGGCACACTCACGGCCACCCCAACGTCAACCTGCTGGGCTCTGGCGATCCTTCTGCCTCAGCCTTCCAAGTAGTCGGAACTACAGGCGTGTACTCCCATGCCTGGCTAATTTTTGATTTATTGTAGAGATGTGGGCTCACCAAGTTGCCTGGGCTGGTCTCGAACCCACGGGCTCAGGCAATCCATTTGTCTTGGCCTCCCAAAGTGCTGGGATTACAGGCTGAGCCACTGAGCCCTGCCAGACCAAGAATTTGATCAAAGAATGTGAGATGAGACAAAGAAAAATGGATTAATTCTTCCCTGGCTGGTGTAAGGGCTGGTGGTGTCTGACTAGCTCTTTGAAGAATTGGATAAGAATTGGCTGAAATAATAGCTTTTTTTTGTAGAAAAAAAATTGTTTTTTCTACAACGTCCCTAAAATCAAACTTGATTTTTTTCAGTTTATTTTTATCTACTTATTTATTTATTTCTCTCTCTCTCTTTTCCCCCCTCCCCCCAACCTCCTTTTTTTTTTAAGTAATAGGGAAGAGGTCTCACTATGTTGTGCAGGCTGGTCTTGAACTCCTGACCATAAGCAATGTTCCCACTTTAGCCTCCCCAAAGTGCTGGGATCACAGGTGTGAGCTACCATACCTGACCCCAATTGATTTTTTAATTAATTAATTAATTAATTAATTAATTTGAGTTGGAGTCTCACTCTGTCGCCCAGACTGGAGTGCGGTGGCCGCTGCCAGCCACTGCAGCCTCGACCTGCTGGGCTCCGGCGATCCTTCCGCCTCAGCCTTCCAAGTAGCTGGGACTACAGGCGCACACTACCATGCCCAGCTAATTTATTGTAGAGATGAGGTCTCTCCAAGTTGCCCAGGCAGGTCTTGAACCTGCGGGCTCAGGCAATCGACTCACCTCAGTCTCCCAAAGGCGCAGGATTACAGGCTGAGCCACCTAGCCCGGCTCCCAACTGATTTTTTAAATGTTAAAAAATTGTGGTAAAATATATACACATAACATAAAATTTACCATATTAACCATTCTTCAATGTACAATTTAGTTGTGTCAAGTATATTTACATTGTTGTATAGCCTGTGAAAAATAAGAATGGTGACTTATTTTCAAATTGGAGCCTAGCTTATCTCGGGTTCTCAAGATGGTGTGTAATGCTTTGTGCTTCTCTTTCATTGATTCTCTTTCTGCTTCTTTGTGCTTCTTTTTTGTGGGCTTTTTACTTTGGTGGGCTACATGTTTAAACGTTTGGCAGAATCCAATCATAATAGTAATCCTGTAAGCCAATTGGCAAATAGAACATGTAAGTAAGATAATTCTGTAAAACCAATTAACATGTAACATGTAGGCGTCCTATGGCAAAGCATATAAATCCTGCAAGTATTCCTCCAAAGAGGAATCAGGAGAGGATAAAAATGCAGATTCTTCCTGCTTTGGTGTGGCTGCCCACCAGACACCCGATCTTGCAAAATCATCATTAAAGTCTTGCTTCTGCTGCACTCCACGTCTCTGTGTCCATCCTTTGATTTTGGACAGGTGAGTTCGTTTCTCACAAACCCATCTCCAGAACTCTTCCATTGTGTAAAACTGAAACCGTACCAATTAAATTACTCTCTGTCTTCCCCTCCACCTAGGCCCTGGCATCCACCATTCTACTTTCTATCTCTATGAATCTGATTACTCTAGGGACCTAGTATAAGTGGGATCATACAATATATATTCTTCTGTGACTGGCTTATTCATTCAACATAATGTTCTCAAGTTTCATCCATAGTATAATATGGATCAGAATTTCCTTCCTTTTTCTAGTTGAATAATATTCCACTTTTTTGTATGTACCACATTTTGTTTATATTTTCATGAATAAAAACTTGGGTAGCTCCCACTGCTTGGCTTTGTGAATAATGCTGCTATGAACATGTATGTAAATATCTCTTCAAGTCTCTACACTCAATTATTTTGGATATGTGAGGGGGGATCCCCCAGTAAAAACCCAGATTTATTTTTTGGAGGGAAGGCCCCTTGTAGTACAGACTTCCCCAGCTAGGTAAATGTTCTAGGAACCCATCAGCATCCACTGTACCAGTTAGTGTTGTTGTGAGAGGATGCATTTAGCACCAGCAAATTTTTTTTGGAGATTCTTTCAACCGTTTGCCCATATCTCGATGGGTGATTTACAGGCACACCTGCCCACACTACACTGAGTGTTCAGCACTTTTTGACCCCAAATGGCATGACCCCTGTGCCCCACTGTCCCTATTCACCCACTCTCACCCTGAGCGACTTTTTTGGTTTGTTTGTTTCCTCAAATGAAAAAGTCCTCAAAGGGAAATGCTTTCTGTCGTGGCAGAAGCACGAAACGGCACCAAAACAGACAAGTTCAAAAACTGTTTTGAGCAGTGGAGAAGCATTTTGATAGATGTTTTGCATCAAATGGAGAGTACTTTGAAGGTGACTGAAGTTCAAGCATGTGAGAATAAATACACAATTTTTAAATAAACAAATTCGGATTTTTTGGTCCCCTCTTGTATATGCTTTAGAGCTTGCCGCCCAATGTGCTACCCGGATTAGCAGCTGCATTGGCAGCAGCTGGGAGTTGTTAGAACTAGCGCACCTTGGTCATATGGATACTGACTAACTCAGCATCTACTAGTGGAGTCACTGGGAACCTCTAGGTGACTCGAGTGCACATTCAGACTTGAGAAGCTCTGCTCTGGCATCCACATTCCTTTCTCATCATGTGTATCTTGCTCTCTTAGGTTTTACCTTCACTCAAACATTTCATCTCTCCCTTTTTGCTGCATACAAACCATTTGTTTTTAGAGTCTTAGTGAGGAGCTGATATTTAACATCGAAGCTACAGAGATAATTTTTTTTTCCTTTTCCCCATTTACTGTTTCATCTGTCTCTAAAAGATGCAGGAATTAGATCGGCAGGAATTAGAAAACAAGGCCCAGTTGAGGTGACTGCTAATTAAGTCTCATCTTGGAAATGATTAGTTTAATGCAGCAACAAAACAAACAAACAAAAAAGAGCATATTTTAGTTTTGGTTGAGAAGGGTAGGACAGAGGAAAACAGAAGTATGTGAAAAGAATTGCTAAGTGACTGATAAATAGGCTTAAGTTATTTAAACTGGCACAGAGCACAACTTAAACAGTATGTTTTGCATCATCTAAATTTCTAAATACCTGGAGTATATTTGTAAACATGGCAATCTAACATGTTATTGAACAGCACATTCGTATTCAAATTAGCATAAATGAGGATTTAACAGCTGATTGCACAGGGTGAATGATAGTAACTAATTGTCAAGTCGGAAAGTTGCACAGATAATAGTACTAATGCGATCAGCACGCAGCGATATGACTTACAGTAGCAAATCCTCGCATTTGAAGCTCCTGCCCAAGTTCTGTAGGTAAAAGAATTGCGTCGCCTGGATTATGGGCAACATGGCCAAGATGGGCAGTCGCAAGGGAAAGGAAGGGAGAGGAGGAAGAAGCAGGCGAGGTTTGAGAGGCAGTGTAAAACTTTCCTTTCCCTCCCATGCACCTCTTTTATAACAGTCATCAATGGGGCTCCCTGGCCATTCAGTGCGGTCCCTCTTCTAGGAAGCAATTGTTCAGAGGTGTGGCTCGTTGCAGGCATTAATCTCCACTGAATGGCGGCTGTGTTACCCATTTTGTCTTTGCCTGGAGCCTGCAGGCAGCTGGTCAGTGGAAAGTAACAATGACCACAGGAGGAGAATGGGGCAAAATGCTTTGCTGCAGATGCTGCATCCCCAACATTGACCTTGGTCATTTCCCTCCCAGGGTGACTTGGCCCCTCACAGCGGGTGCCTGGCTTTCTGAACAACTGCCATTGTGGGTGGGGTGGCTGCTACCTGTGGGATTTGTCCCTTCTCAATACCATTTAGACCCAACAGGCCGTCACAATGACGGGTGGAAACTGAGGCCAATGTGGACGAGACTGTTGGAGGCAAAACACAAAAACAAAACCCCTCATTTTCAGGGAGGGACTCTGTCAGCAGTGATTAGTGGCTCCAGTTCTCAGCAGGTCTGGTTGGGGAATCTGAAGCCTGGAGTTGAGCTGCCATCGGGGAAATGGCATGCTTTCAGCTCTGGGCTCGCCTCCTGCATGTCCGCCATCCCCTGGTCACCAGCCTATAATGTTGGCTAGGAGTACTAGGGACGCTGGCCTGAGGAATTGGCAGAATATTGGGAGGGTGAATACATTAACAGATAATTCTGGTCTCTGCTTACCTCTAGTACCTTCTGCACCTCCAGTGCCCTCAGAGGAAATATATGTCCCTATCTTTATCCATTATCCCCATCCAAATTCCTATCACCACCCCCATCCTCACCTCCATCTCCACCTCTTTCTGCCTCTACCTCTATCAATCTATCCTATCTATTCTATCTATCTATGTTCGTCATCATCATCTATCTATCTGTTCATTTATCATCTACCCATCTAATCTAATCTATCTTTCTGTCTCTGAAAGGAAGTAACCATAGAGACCTAGAATAAACTTAGTTTAGCGTAGTCTTTTTGCCTCAGTGTAACCATTTTTGCTTAGACTTTGTCAAATCTAGCACAGGTTAGACATAGATAAGATACATTTCCAATAAACAGGTTTTAGGAGGCATTCAGACATTTCACTGCAGGCCAGGCTGGCAGCCTACCCCACCCCCTCAGCAAACGTCCATCAGATGCAAGATCAGGACAGCCCAACAGCCCAACCTTTGAATTCACTGTTTAGCATAATAATCTCTAAGAAACTGTCAGCCATAGAAATGATAATAAGACCACCTTTTTGCGAAGAAGATTGTAGATTGGAAATGTCTGATAGGTCTCTTGCAGGAAAAACTCCTCTAGGCCCAAACCCCCACCATGGCAGCAATCATGTAACTAACCCACCCATCTGTCTGCTGTCCATCACCTGACATCAGTACCTGCACTTACCTGCCCCTTTGTGATGATATGGCACAGACCACCACCCTATCACCTTAATGACCTCCCCCCATCAAAGGGAAAAGTTAAAAGATTCAACCACGAGCATCCCACTGTCATTGCCAGGCCATCTCTGCCATTGCCATGGCCATTGCCTTACTAGACTCTGTTGTGGTCATGTGCTCTTTGAGCTATGGCTACTGCCATGTTTTGTTTGTTTGTTTGTTTTGTTTTGTTTTTGAGTTGGAGTCTCACTCTGTCGCCCAGACTGGAGTGCAGTGGCCACTCCCGGTCACTGCAGCCTAGACGTGCTGGGCTCCGGCGATCCTTCCACCTCAGCCTTCCGAGTAGCCGGAATTACAGGCATGTGCTACCAAGCCCAGCTGATTTTTTTATTTATTGTAGAGATGAGGTCTTGCCAAGTTGCCCAGGTGGGTCTGGAACCCGCGGGCTCAGGCAATTCACTCACCTCAGCCTCCCAAAGCACGGGATTATAGGCTGAGCCACCGAGCCCGGCTTACTGCCATGTTTCCTGGCTTTGGCCCCCTTCCCTACCCTGGTGAGGTGAATCTCCTCTTTCTCTCTTTCTCTAATTTACTTTTAGAATAAACTATATTCTCTAATCTAACTTCTGTGCAATTCTTTGCATCTTTCATGCAGCATCAGATTACACTCCAGACACCCACACCCCCAGTATGCCTGAACTAACATTCTGGAGGCCCTACTGGGACTGTGACCCAAACAATCTCTATCTTCAGTATCTATCTATGTTGTCTACCTATCTATCCACCCATCTATCCTATCTCGGCATCATCTATCTCTATCATAAATATCTAGCTATGTCTTTTATATCCATCATCTATAGATTATCTATCCATCCATCTATCCTATCTATCTAGACAATACAGAAACACAGATTTGGCCATGTACCACTTATCACTTCCCTGATTAAACCATTAATGATTTCCCCTTGACAATAAAAACTTTCAACTAGGACATTGAAAGACTTGCATAGTCTTCTCCAACTTGACCTTTTAGCCTCCTTTCTCCTTCCCCCACTCCCTCTCTTCCTCCCTCTAGGGTAATCACACTGTGCTAGGCACAGGATGTCCTGTCACTCTCTCCCACCTGCTCCCCACTTACCACCTTCACCATCCCCTCACTACACACACCCCACCCTCCCCCTCCATTTCTATCCCCATAAGGGCCTAGTCTCAGAGCCACACTGAACCACAAGACCTCTTGTCTCCCTATCCCCAGCTCTTTCCCCTTCTCAGCCTGGGTTTTTGTGGTTTCCTCTCTGAAATGTTTTTTGCTGTGAACGCACATCCTCTTTTTTCCCTCTATATTTCTTTTTTTTTGAGTCGGGGTTCTCACTCTGTCTCCCAGGCTAGAGTATGGTGGCATGATCATGGCTCACCACAGCCTCAGTCTCCTGGGCTCAGGAGATCCTCCTGCCTCAGCTTCCCAAGTAGCTGGGACTACAGTTGTGCACCACCATGCCTGACTAATTTTTCTACTTTTTGTAGAGACAAGATCTCCCTATGTCACCTAGGCTGGCCTTAAAATTCTGAGCTCAAGCAATCCACCAGCCTCAGCCTCCCAAAGTGCTGGGACTATATGAATGAGCCACTGTGCCTGGCTAATTTTTTGAGCTTTGTAGAGATGAGATCTCACTATGTTGCCTAGGCTGGCACACAGCTCCTTCTTTAGAGCTCCCACTGCTTATCAAACATGGCTGCATCTCTTCTGGGTTGAGAGCTCCTTTCTCACTGTATCCCAGTGAGAAAAAGCTATAGTCATCAAGACAGTGTGGTATTGGTGTGTTGACCAATTACGTCACAAGATTCTAGAAATTTAAAATGGGGAAGTTTATTCTTAAAAGGCACCACAACCTGCAGACAAGAAGCAGAGTCTCCAGCTGATGGTGAAAAACAGCACTTCAAGGAATAGGAAGGGATAAAAGGAATAGGAATTTATGTTGAATGGGTTGTTCAATATACACATCTCATAAACTATAGGAAGGGTCATGAATATTTATAAAAGGAAAAAATGTGCACATGTGTAATTGAGCTTCATGCTCCTTCACGAGTTGCCTGTACCAAAAATGACAGCATTAGCACAATGAGAGGGTGGAGTTTTTGGCCCTCTGGTGTCAAAAAGTGAAGCAGAGGACACAAAAACCTTCATTGTATATCTTGTGTAGCCTTTTCAGACCATCTGTGGTCAGTGATCTCTTATCAGAAAAGGGTACATTATAAAACTGATGAGCTATCACCTTGAAACTGCCAAGGTTATGGTGGTGGGTGTCCTGTAGGCCAAAGGCGATAGAGGAATGAATTGTCAGTTTCTTGCTTTCCAGAGCTAATTTCTGCTTACTCCCTAGGAAAGAACTCTGGTTAAATGTTAATAAAGGGCATTCTGAGGTATAATAGGCTCCCATTCTGCTACAGCCAGAAACCCAATGAATATTTTCTTAGATTTTAGGGTCTTCTAAACCAAAGGGGCCTGTTTAATCCATTGGGGAGTTGGGATTATTTCTCATATATAAACATAAAAAATAAATCGGTGAACCTATAAATAGACCCACAGAGGTTTACTGGGCAACACATATACCCACGGTCAATTGATTTTTTTTTTGAGTTGGAGTCTCACTCTGTTGCCCAGGCTGGAGTGCAGTGGCACACTCATGGCCACCCCAGTGTTGGCCTGCTGGGCTCTGGCAATCCTTGGCCTTAGCCTTCCAAGTAGCCGGAACTACAGGCGTGCGCTACCATACCCGGCTAAGTTTTTATTTATTGTAGCGACAAAGTCTCGCCAAGACTCTCGCCTGGGCTGATCTCGAACCCACAAGCTTAGGCAATTCACTTGCCTTGGCCTCCCAAAGTGTTGGGATTACAGGCTAAGCCACCGAGCCTGGCCAGTCAATTGATTTTTGACAAAAATGCCATAGCAATACAATATGGGAAAGAAAATAAGTCACATGTCAGTAAATGGCAGGGAAATTTGGTGAAAATGTCAACAAGGGAATGGACAAACACACTGGCATATTTTTACAATGAAATACTACTCACCAATTAAAAGCAACATGCTATTGATACAAACATCATGGATTAATCTGAAAAACATAACATCAAGTTTAAGAATCTATGTACAAAAGAATACATAGTTTTTATTATATTAATACAAAGTTCAAGAGCAGGCAAAACTAATATATGGTGATAGAAAATACAGCAGTGCTAGATAAAGGACTTTGGCAAAGTCTTGGGGTACAAAATAAATGTGCAAAGACAGTTCCATTTTTATACACCAACAACAAGCAGGCAGAGAACCAAATAAAAAGCACAATCCCAGCCAGGCTCGGTGACTCAGCCTGTAATCCCGCACCTTGGGAGGCTGAGGTGAGTGGATTGCCTGAGCTCAGTAGTTTGAGACCAGCCTGGGCAACCTGGTGAGACCTTGTCTCTACAATAAATCAAAAAATTAGCTGGGTGTGGTAGCGCATGCCTGTAGTTCCAGCTACTTGGAAGGCTGAGGCTGAAGGATCGCCTGAGCCAAGCAGGTTGAGGCTGCAGTGGCTGTGAGCATGCCACTGCACTCCAGCCTGGGTGACAGAGTGAGACTCCGACTCCAAACAAAATAAAATAATTCTTAGAATTACATGAGTTAACGTATGTAAAGTACATAGAACACTGTCTGAATCACTGTGAGCATTCAGTGAACGTTAACCATTATAGTAGAATAATAATTATTGCTTTGACTGAGACAACAGGATGAAGATATGAAATTCCAAGAAAGATGTCAGATCAAAATATCAACATTTTAAGAAGCCTTGAGAAATAGTTGCACAACCCTTGAATTTTTTTACACACTTTAGAAATGCAAAATAGTCAAAAGAAGGTATTAAAACAAAAAGGCTTTGTGAGGAGATTATTTTTGGAGAAGTTGTACTGTGAACCCCATCTGTCCCTGATAGAGAATGGAGAAGAACCCTTATTGTCTGCCTCAGGTCTGCCTACTGGGAGATCTTCATATCCTTTAGATAGGTACATGGTGGACAAGGGCTGATTCCTACTGGGGAAATCCAAAAGGCAAGAGATAGACTTTACCATATCCTTCGATGCCAAAGTCAGAACCAAGCTACTAACTTAACTCTACCTTACTTTCTCAGTGGTTACTGAGCAAAAGATATCACAGACTCAAAGTAGACCTTGTAGTAGACAAAGTCAGCATATCAGGTGTGGAGAACTTCAACAAAAGGTAAACGTGCATTATTCATGGTTGGAGTTTAAAAAGTACAGCAAGGAACCTGTGGAAGGCCATAAGAGCTTGCAGGAAATGATCAGCTTTTCTAATGCTTATTGCAGTTAAGAACTCTTAATATGAGATCTACTCTCTTAACAAATTTTTAAGTGTACAATACATCATTGTTGACACTGATTAGTAACTCCTCAGCACCTAGAAACCACAGTTCTCTTTGATTCTATAAATTTTACTATTCTAGATACCAAATACAAGTGGAATCATGCAGTGTTCGTCATTCTGTGACTCACTTCACTTAGCACATTGTCCTCCAGGTTCATCCATGTTGTCACATATGGCAGGATTTTCTTCTTTAAGATTGAATAGTACTTCGCTGTACATATGGTGAGCTTTACTAACCTGCCAGCACCAACAAACAAAACACCAAGCATTCTAGTAAAACCTGCCCTGTATCTTCACCCCTTCTTATTTCTCCACCCCCACATCCTCTGACCCAGACTGAGAGCAACATTATAGCTATCAGTGATAGAGGAGATGAATCTTTATTCAACTTTTTTTATATTTCTCTTTAGAAAAGAGCAGAAGCCAACCTCAACCACCACTAAGCTGCTTCCTCTGACACGTAGAAAAAGGTAAGTAAATGTTTAAAGATGCATTTGAATGAATATTTAAAGCCAGGTTAATATCTAGGAGTAGCTACTCTAATTGCAGAATTGAGATTGTGTTTGTAATATTACCTAAGAGAGAACAAGAGTCATTCAACCTGCCCAAGATTTTATTCAGAATCAAGATAACATTTTTTTCAAAAATAGTTGGTAACAAAAACAAATTTGCATTTTGATTACTTCATGAGTCATATTTATTCAAAATATCTCTCACACTATTTTTATTCTTTCCAGACCACCCAAACTAAATTAGTCACTGTGATATGATAATCACTGTCTATCCTATTATTTCCTTTATAGCACTGATTCAAGATAATGTTATCTTATGTATTTATTTGCTTGCTTCTCAAGAGTCTTCACCCTAGACTAGGATGTAGGTTCCTTGCAAGTGAGTATTTGTCCAATTCTCTGCTGTATCTCAGAACCTAGAATGTGCCTGGATAAAGCATGGATACTCAGTCATTATCTCTTCAATGAATAAATCCTGAATGTGTGGCTAACATCAATGCTCTTTCAATCTTCCTCATTGTTTCAATTACATTTTCATATCTAATGATTATAAGCATATTACCTCAAATCTGAATACCAAGCAGTTAAGCAATAAAAGGACCAGAAAGCAAGACTTACTGCTGCATAAACCACAAGATGCAGGATGGTAGTGGGAGCAAGGGTTTTGATGGAAGAGAGCCTAAAGGAAAAAACAAAACAAAGTGGAGAGTCTGAATCAATCATAAGATGTGTGATCAGTAAATTCAGATGCCAGGTTCCCTACATCCTCTTGTACATCACCCAGCAGCCTCAATACAGCCCTCTTCTTTATCAACCACAGGGCAATCCCATCATGCTATACCATTGCAGTGACACCTAAATCCAGCATTCTCCACACACTCAGTGAATCAATTATACACAAACATTCACAAGACAAGTAAAAATGCAGCTCATTTCAAGTTGCCTTCCACAAAGCACTGATTAGAACAAATATGAATTTCTCTTCCATAATGGAAACTTATCTCCAAGATTTTAATTCCTCATTGAAAAAGAGCCTACCTTACAGACATAAGGATATAGTATATTTCACATCTGCCTTGCAGGTAAACTGTGACAGCAATTTCCCTCCAGTCATAAACAAATCAGAAGAAAGAACATAAAACAATTTTCAGATGTGTGAAAATATCACTCAGAAATGAAGATGACATAAAGACTCTCAGACTGAGAAAATCTGAAAGAGTTCATGGCATCAGATTTATAGTGAAAGAAATGCTAAAGGAAGTTCTTTAATCAGAGAAAAGGAATATGATAGTGGATAGAAAGGTAACAAAAGAAAGAAGAGCAGCACAAAGGGTAAATATCTGGGTAAAGAATTTTACCTCTTTAGACTCTCACTTCCAATAATGGGAAACTAATTGCCTTGGACTAACCCCCAGCTCTTCAACTCATTCTTCAAACAGAAGCCAAGATAATCTTAGAATCATGGCTTCCCTTGGTTCTTAGGATATATGTTCTTACTCTCAATTTTCCAGCCTGATGACTCCCCTTTCTGTGCTCTGTTCAAATCACACTAGCCTTCTTTCAGTTCCGTTAGTATAGCAAGTTCCCTTGTATGAATCCAGACAACAACAAATTGTAAAAAGATATTTTTCAAGAAATTTGGGGAACTTTGTCTGAGGTATGATATTAGATGGTACCAAAGAATTACTGTTAATTTTACTGGATGTGATAATGACATGTGGTTATCTATCAGAATACCTATATTCTGCAAAGCTTCATGTAGGAGTAAATGACATGATTTCTAGAAATAGCTTTAAAATATTTGGGCAACATAAATAAAAGGTTATAATAAATACAAGTGGAAAAACCTGGATAAGCTGGAAGGTGAATTTATAATGATTCATACTATTATTCTTTCTACTTTGGGTATGTTTAAAGTTTTTGAGAATGAAAACATTTCAAAGTCAATATAAAACAATAACTACAAAGTAGAGGCCAGCATTAAAGAACAAGATAGATTGGCATAAAACTTTTTATTAGAAACATTGGGTGCTAGAGAGAAAAAGTAATTTTAAATATAAAATAATAATATGTATTATAAAATTATTAATCAAACAAGGGAGAAAATGATTACATTTTCAGACATGCAAAGACAGAAAGTCTACCTCTCATGTATTTATTTTGGACAAGGGGTTTGTGGGGAGCTTATTTAGCAAAGCACAAAATAATTCAGAAAAGAATAGGACATATAGTCTAAGAAAAAAAGAAGAGAAATTAGAAACTGTAGACAAAATAAAAAGCTTTACAAGAACCCACAGTTCAAATAGGAAAGCAACCAAAATATGTCATAATTTTGATCATTTGATGCACTTAAGAAAACTAGAGTTAATTTGCCCTTGATGCTGAGAGCATTTTCCCTGAAAAGACTCAGTGTTAGTTCTTAGGTTCAGTCACAGTTCTTGGTTTTTGCAGCAAATCAGGTTTATAAACTTACAGTACTTAAAATATTTTTTTATTTTCAAAGTCACTAGAAAAATTATGGAAGTCTTAATTATAGTTCCAGAAAAGAACTATTTAACTATTTAATATATTTAACAATAATGTGATTATTGTTAAAATATAGGCAGTATCTGACAAAGTTAGAAGATTCTGAGAGACAAGGTAGAAGTCAGCAAGGGGTGCTCATTTTATCCTGAATAACGGGAGGGTAGCAATATTCTCTAAAGAGGTAGATCAAGAAATAGAAATTTAAGTTTATTATTTAAGATTATAAATGAAATATATAGATAAATATATCTAACAGTTTTGGATAAGAAGAAAAAGAGAAAGGATATTTAAAAAGTTATATATGATCTAAATCCCTTTTGTTTGATGTAGAGAAGTCAGTAGATAATATTTAAAGTTGATAAATCAATAAATGTCAGTATATTCATGTAATTTAGTGTTATAAATGTAACTTCAAATAATCCAAAGTGGAAATGAGGTGTCGAATTAGCATTGGGGAGTGTGGCAGAAAGACTTTTAACTTCAATTTTCATCTTCCAGTACTTCTTGAATTTCTATTACTATGAACATATATTTTTTTATTTTAATTTTATTTTTTTAAGAAAGCAATATTTATTAAAAGGACAGAAAAGCCCCCACAGTGGGAGGGGACCAGAGAGGGTTGCCCTATGAACATATATTACTCTTACAATTATATATTTTAAAACCCAAGGTTCAATCACTGAATACAAGGGTCTTATTATATGAAATAAATAAAACAGTTGTAAATCATAAAATCGAAAGGCTGCAAAATAATAGGAGAAAAAATAGGAAAATGAAATAAATGCTATATCCACAAGAAATAAAAATAAAATAGCCTACTAAATGTTGATTAGATTAAAATATTCAAGCTTACATTAAAATAAAATTAAAGGAAATTATATCACTTCATATCGACCTTCGTTGAAACAATAAATTTTTATGAGAATGTAAATAGATGATCCTCTTTGGAGAACAACTTGGCAATATCTATCAATAACTGTTGTGTGCACATGATTTCATACAAAGCTCAAAGACAGACAAAACTAATCTGTGGGGCCAGAAAGTAAGCTGGTGGTTAACACTGGAGAAGAGTCAATAGCAGGGGGTATGAGGGAAACTTCTGGAACTCCAGAAATGCTCTATTTCTTGATATGTCGGTTATACTTGGCATGTTCAGTGAAAAATAAATGTAACTGTACACTTAAAAAATAAACAACAAATTTAAAAATCAGTAACAAATTTCAAAATAAGACAGCCATAGGGCTTTAATTTCAGAATTTATGAACAATATTTTGAAGAACAATATGAACATTGTAAAAGTGACAAAAACAAACTGTTTTCTTATCATATGTGAATCCTGTGGTAATTACACTCAAAGAAAGTAAGACAGAATAATAAAAAACTTATATGAAGTATTTCATTTGCTGTGAAATTTCATTAAGGCACAGGTTTAATAAACTATGTTTTTTGTAATAACCATAAAAATGCACTACAATCAGCAACAATACTTATAAAAATGTTTTAAAGAATCTTAGATTTAACATAATAAAAAAGGAAAGCATGGAGACATATTATGGAAAAAATTCAATGTTCATAACCATGAAATAAAAGTAGTTTTTCTCTACTTCCTTCATACAAATAAAATCATAAAAGCAATATAAATAGCAATAAAGTCACCTGAATTATGATAAAAGCAATATAGCTAAAAGAAATCTTTTGACTTTCTAAAATTTAGAAGAGCCAATGATTAGAGTTGTTTAAAGAATATTGTATATTAATTTTTCTAATTTCCTAATTAATACCAACTTATAAAATATTTTTCAAAAAACACTTTAAATGAATGGCTCTGGAATACACATATGAGCATTGAAAGCTCCTTGGAAACTATGACCAACCTAAATGCTGAAATGTGTTCATTCTGCAAGGAGTTATTAACAGCTATCTATGTTCCAGACACTAGCAAGTTTCCAGAGAGAAAGCAAAGGCACACAAAGAATTCTCAGATGTTTCTAGTAATTTCTCCAAGATGTGAATCAGGCTGAAAAACTAGTTTGGATGTAATTTTTTTAGATATAATGAAAATGACTGCAGTTCCTGAAAATCATCTGTAAGAAAATGAAAATCAATAAGTAAAATAAAAATATAAATCTCCAAGTATCTATATGCCAGAGTGTATGAAAATGCAAATGAAAACTCCAACCACAAAATAGTGTCTGATGAGAGGGAGAGATTTGTTATCAAATGAATCTCAATTGATTCCCCTGAATCAGGATGAATTTAAGGATCTCTAGGACAATGGCCCAAGCCAAGCCACTGCTCTTGTTCTGTCCTTGTCTAGTAAGTTTAATGCCCTCTCTCTTTGTTCTGAACTGACCCCGCCTTTGAAATAAATTGAATCTTTGTCTTATTCGTGTGTTTTTTTCCTTTGACTTCTTTATCTTTCCAGTTGTAAAGTTGCCCATGACCTAAATCACTCTCCATACTATGGTAGATATAAAGTTCATTCTTTTATTCATTTATTCATATGCATATTCATTCAAGTATTCATGCATCCATTGAATAGTTTTTAAGTACTTTTAAGTACTCAAGGCACATACTGGTGAAAAATAGGTCTCTGCTCCCACAGAGATAACGGACAAGAGTTAACAGCTTGGCATAGAAAAGGAAATATGAGGGAGGCTTCTTCACAATAGACCTTCAAACATCAAGTTCTGATGGTCCAGCTTATTGATAGATAGAGTGGTGATTGATGTCTAAGGAATATCAGACCCAAATTATTCATGTGGCTGATTCCAAAGTCAACACCGCAAATCATTGTCCTCAGGTTGCTGAGGAGACGGTAACAGCCATGCTGCTCACACAAAATGCAGACAAAACATACCCACTAAAGTCTCTGAAAGATAAATAAAGGAAGTTTTAAGATAAATACTGATATAGTTTTCCACTCAATAAAGGAGAGTTACTTGAATATAATAACTGACATTTAGTCATAAGAAATATCGCCTTAGCTTTACAGGTTAATTATCTGAAACTGGATTTTTTTCCAAAACAACATAAACACAGCTGAGACATAAATTATAAATTTAAAGAATATTAAAGATAAAGAAAATGACTCTGACCCAAAAGGACAAACTGACTTGCTGAAGATCACAACTCAAAATAAAAGATGGGTTAGACCTAGAACCTGGGTCTCCCAGTATCCAGCTTCCTGAGATTTTTGTTGTTTTTTTAAAGACTTCTTCTATCAAAAACTAATCTTATCTAAAGGTGGGAGAATGAATTTATAGGTTTGTTTTTTTAACATTTCTATACTTGTCAAAAATAAATTTCTCGTACATAGGAATCATTACTTTATTCACCTTTAAGCACAAAGGAGAAAAAGAAACACTCATATCTTACCAAAAGAAATGCAATAATATATTTCCAAAGTCACAAATAATAATTTGGATGGATACTCTCATCCATAATAATTACTATGAGGGGCCTTTAGGAACTGAAGTTCACATTCCGTAGGCAATAAACTAAAAGTTAATGTCCAGATGTCTCAAAGGATTTTTTAATAGACAGCCTTCAAGTGAGTGCTCATAATTACTAAATCCACAACAGAACTTTTTTCCTGTAAATATTTTCAATCGCCAACCTTTCCCAAAATGTTTCTCATAACTGGCCCTTTGCACTTAAATTTGCAGAGTACCTTTCTTTACTGGAACTCCTCATTGTGAACGTCTACAGTTCCAAGGCTTTCGGGCAAGAGAATTTGCTAGAATCAAATCAAAAAGTGTAAGTCTGCTGGGCTCAGTGACTCATGCCTGTAATCTTAGCATTTTGGGAGACCAAGGTGAGAGAACTTCTTGAGCCCAGGAGTATGAGATCAGCCTAAAAAATACAGTAAGCCCACATCTCTACAAAAAAAAAAAAAAAAAAAAAAAAAAAGCTGGACTTGGTGGCATGCATCTGTAGCCTCCAGCTACTTGGGAGGCTGAGGTGGAAGGATCACTTGAGCCCAGGAGGTCGAGGCTGCATTGAGTCCTGCTCATGCCACACTGCATTCCAACCTGGGTGACACAGTGAAATTCCCAACTCAAAAAAGAAAAAAAAAGTGTAAGGCCAAGGAAATACTTATTTTTAATAATAGACACTATTTACATTATTATACTTGAAATAGAGGTCAATAATTTTCTGCCTCAGTAGCCACCTAAGATCTATAACTATGTCATTTAGAGAGGTACATTCATAAGGCAGATGGGAAGCAAGGAAGCACTTGGATCAATTTTAACATATAGGATGGCCTCAGGGCTACCATTATTCACTCATTAGTTTAACAAATATTTGTTTGTTTCACATACCATGCACCAGACAGTCCTAGTAACTTAGAATATAAGTGGAGACCCCTCAAAAAATGGAATATATTTATTAAAAATTGTGCATTTATTCTTACATGTTTAAACCTCAGTCACCTTCAAAGCACCATCTGTTCGATACATCTATCAAGATGCTTTTTCCACTGCTCAAAACAGTTTTTGAACTCGTCAATTTTAATGCCTTTTAGCGCTTCTGCCATTTTTGTTTCACCTCTTCCACATCAGCAAAACATTTCCCTTTGATGGCTTTTCATCCAGGGAAACAAAAAAAAGTCACTCAGTGTGAGATTACGTGAATAGGAAGGGTGAGGCATGGGGGTCATGCCATTTTTGATCCAAAACTGCTGAACATTCAGCACTGTGTGGGCAGGTGCACTTGTAAATCATCCATCATGAAATGGGCAAATGTACTGAATCACCAAAACAAATTTTTCACTGAAGTCAGATACTGTCTTGCACAGCACTAGCTGGTACATTGATGCCAATTGGTTGCTCAAACGCCTACCTGGGGGGAAGCTTAGACCACATTGGGCCTACTCTGCAAAAAAATAATTCCACTTTTTTTAGTCCCCCTTGTACATCATTGAACAAAACAAAAAAACCCTATCCTCATGAAATGTCATTTTGGGTGAGAGGGAAAATATATAACAAGCAAATAAACCTGATCAATGAGTCAAGTATGTCATATGTGAGATGTTACATGCTATCATGAAAGGAAGAGTCCAGCAGGGCAAATGGCATTGAGACCATAGGGGTCAGAGCAGTTTGTAATATTAAGGAGAGTGGTCAGGATAGGCTTACTGAGAAAGTTAGATATGGGCCAAGACTTGAAGGAGGTATGCAGTTGAGTCAAGCAGATGTCTGAAGAAATAGCATTCCATGAGGAACCTGTTAGTGGAAGAGTACAGGGCAAATTTAAGGGACAGTAAGCATCCAGTATGTCTGAGGGAAAGACTAGTAAGATAGATAGCTGAGAGTTGAGAGGGACCACATCATTTTGGATCTTGTGACTTTGGCTTTTGCTCTGAATAGGATGAGGTTTTGAGGCGAGGAGTTGTCAGGAACTGACTGGCATTTAACAAGATTATTCTGCTGCTGGAAATAATCTGTGAAACCCCGAGGGTAGAAGAGAGATCAATTAGAAAGGTATTCTAGTAACTCAGGTGAGAGATGATGATGGCTCAGATGAGGTGGTTACAATGGACTGGTAAGAAATACTTGGACTCTGGATAAAATTTGAAGATTTTCTGTGGATTGAATGTAGGATGTGAGAGAGAAAGAAAAGCCCAAAATGACTGCATGATTGACTGGAAAAATCAAATCGCCATCAACTGAGTTGGGAAGGCTACAGATGAAGTAGGTATAGGGAATTGTATAAAAATCAAGTTTGGTTTCACACAAGCTGAGTTTAAAGATGTTTATGAGATCTCAAAGTGGAAACACTGAGTAGGTAGTTATACAAGTCTAGAATATAGGAAAGATTTATTGGCTAGAAGAGGACCAAGGTATGAGCCCTAGGACTCTTCAGCATCAAGAACTGGAGAGACAGCTGGGCTCGGTGGCTCAGCCTGTAATCCCACGCTTTGGGAGGCTGAGGTGAGTGGATTGCCTGAGCCCGCGGGTTCGAGACCTGCCTGGGCAACTTGGCGAGACCTCATCTCTACAATAAATCAAAAAATTAGCCGGG
>CAUYQG010131248.1:0-20135 GCA_963574415.1 Tarsius wallacei
CAAGAGAATCTGTCAAAAACCTGCTTGAACTGATAAAGGACTTTGGCAAAGTCTTGAGGTACAAAATAATTGTGCAAAAGATAGTTGTATTATGTACACCAACAACAAACAGAGAATAAAATAAAGAGCACACAATCCCATTCACAATAGCCACAAAAATGATGAAATACCTCAGCATCTTCCTAACCAGAGAAGTGAAAGAACTTTACAATGAGAATGACAAAAACACTGCTCAAAGAATCCAAGAGGACACAAACAAATGGAAAAATATTCCATGCTCATGGATAGGAAGAATCAACACTGTTAAGATGTCCATCCTACCAAAAGCAATCTATAGATTCAACGCAATACCCATTAAATTACCAACATATTCTTCTCAGACCTGGAAATGACAACACAGAAATTCACATGGAAACATAAACAACCACAAGTAGCCAAAACAACACTTAGCAGAAGAAACAATGTGGGCGGTATCACACTTTCAGATTTTGAACTTTACTATAACGCTACAAAAATCAAAACAGCCTGGTATTGGTACAATAATAGGCATATGGACCAATGGAATAGGATAGAGATTCTAGAAGCAAAACCTCAATTTCTCAATTTCAATTTTGCTCTAAATCCATCCAAGTTGCTGTGAAGTTCATATGTTTGTTCTTCTTTGTGGCTGCATAATATTTCCTTATTTATATGTACCACATTTAAAAAACCTAGTCCAGTTTCAATGGGCAGCACGATTGGTTCATGTTTCTGCTATTGTGAATAGTGCTATAATATACAGGTATTTGTGTACAGGTATCTTTTTTAGAATATTTTAGTTCCTCTCAGTATATTCCCAGTAGGAAGATCGCAAGATTGCTGGGTCATATAGAAGGTCAGTGTCTACTTCATCTTTGACAAAGCTTCCACTAACAACCACTGAGGAGAGGAGAACTTATTTAGTAAATGGTTCTGGGAAAACTGGCTGACCACATGCAGAAGATTGAAACAGGATCCCTACCCTTCACCATATACAAAAATCAACTCTAAATAGATCAAGACCTAAACATAAAACCTCAAACTATAAGAATCTTAGAAAACACAGGAGACGCCCTTATGGCAATTGGAACTGGCAACCAATTCCTGATTAAAACTCCAAGTGCCCGTGCCATAGAAGATAAGATAGACAAGTGGGACCTCATCAAACTGACAAATTCTGCAAAGCCAAAGAAACCATCAAGAGAGCAAGGAGACAGCCCACAGAGTGGGATAAAAATATTTGTCAACTCTATATCTCACAAAGACCTAACATCTAGGATCTACAAGGAACTCAAATGTGCCTAAAGGAAAAAAAACAAACAGCCCCATTAAAAAGTGGGCAAAAGATATGAATAGACATTTCTCAAAAGAAGATATATGGGCAGCCAACAGACACATGAAAAAGTGCTCAGCTTCACTCATCATCAGAGAAATGCAAATCAAAACCATGTTGAGATACCACCTAACTCCAGTAAGAATGGCCATCATTAATAAAACAAACAATGCTTCTACACTGCTGTTGGGAATGCAAACTAGTGCAACCTCTTTGGAAAACAGTGTGATGACTTCTAAAAGAACTAGACACTGATCTACCATAATAAGGTCTAGCAATCCCTCTACTGGGACTATACCCAGAGGAACTCAAATCATCCTACAAAAAAAAATCTGTATGCGCATATTTATTTCAGCACTATTCACAACAGCAAAAACATAGAACCAATTGTGCTGCCCATCAAAACAGAACTGGTTAAAAAAGTGTGGTACATATGCACAATGGAATATTATGCAGCCATAAAGAAGAACAAACACATGAACTTCACAGCAACTTGGATGGATTCAAAGTCTATCATACTCAGTGATCTACTACAGAAACAAAGAACAGAGTACCACCTGTTCTCACTCATAAGTAGACCCTGAACATGTCCCATAGTACTATAAGAAAGGAATTGGCAGTAATGGGATACTGCTCGGGTGGAGGGGGCAGACACAACATCAATAAGAGTACCAGATCTCAAACTCCAGGCAAAGTGGGGACAAAAGGGAGGCCCAAACGTTACCTGAACGATGATCACTTTGTCTACCTAATCCTGAATTGTACCCCACATCTTTAAAATAAAATTTAAAAAATTTTTTAAAAAAAGGTAGACTGGATCTCTGTATTATTTATTTTAAAAGTATGTGTAGCTACCAATATCTCAGAATAAAAATTTAATTTAAAATACTGAACATCTGTGATATTAGAGGAGACTTTGAAGCAATTTAGCTCCCTCACTCACAATACTCTTTCCCTGTCATCTTCATGCTAATGCTGCCTTGGCATCAGATATTTCCTAGCATTTTTATTCCTGGTATTGTACAGCATCATTACCTATAATTTAAATTCATCTGCTCTCCTAAATAAACAAGTTGTAATACTGTGATAAATGAGCTTTGTACATGGAGGCTGATGAGTATAGCCACTTGAGAGTAGAAAGACCACACAAATGAATAAAAGTGTTTTTGGATGAACAAGATAAACTGATTTCAAAACTCATATAGAATAGCAAAGGCCCAAGAAGCATTTGGAGCATTTTTCGCAAAAAGAAGAAATTAAGTTGACTGTCCTCTTTACCCCCTTTTCTGCCAAGACACCAGTTATATACGTTGGTTTGCACTTCACCAAATCTTCCTCAGCAGTTGATGTTATCCAAATTTCTAATTTTTTTCTAATCTGATGGATGTGAAGCAGTCTCTTATTGTTTTATGTTCTAGGAATATGTAGAACTACTCGGTATATTTTGCATGCTAATCTTCCTCAATAATATATACTGCAAATATCATTTTCCATTCTGAAATTTATATGAGTTTCTATACTATAAGTTTTTGTCTTTTTTGAAATATTGTTCAAACTTAACTGAAACTATTTGGTATAATTAAGCCTTTAGTCATCAAAACAGTGTATATACTGAAGAAACAGAGAAATGTTTCAATAGAAGAGACTAAAGTGTCAAAAGATAGACACACATATTGAAATCAGTTTCTAAGTAAAACAGCTATATGTCCTAGCTTGCCAGTCACAGTTTCTGCTTAGCCACCTGCATAATCATTAATAATGTTTCTATTCAATTTCAAAAAATTTTTGGTTTAGACGAAACAATGTATATGATTATACATGACAGAGATCAACTTAGAAATAAATGGGGTATCACTGGCTATCCATATAAAAAAGAATAAAAATTTACCCATAGCCTACACCGTAACAAAAATAAATTCCACATGTATTGAAAATCTAAATGTAAAAAGAAGCCTTCAAACTTTCAGAAATAATCTTTGCAACATTCAGATGGGAAGAGTTTTTTTTTTTAATGATGTAAATGTACAAACATATATTTAATTTAATGTTAAAATTTAACATTTAAATTTTCCTTTTGGAGACATCTTGGAGAGCAACGTCAAGTTCAAAGATGCTCAAGCCCTGGAGTCCACCTTTAGTTACATAGTGAAGAGACTTTTTGACTTTGAACACAAAAGGACTTGTACAAGATATTTATAGCATCAATGTTCATAAAAATTTAGAAATGACTTATATATGTATCAATTTGAAGAAAGATAAAGAAATTGAGGTATTTTCATAAAATGGAACGCTTTGTACCATTTAAAACAAGTGAGTCAAATACAAATTTGCACAAAATCAGAAGGAGGCAGATCTTGTCTTTTTTCTCTCCAAAATGACTTGGCCACCTGTTTCCTGCTTCTATATGCAAAGAGTGCTGAAGGCAAATGCACATTTCATCAAAGACTATTTTTGCGAAATGGAAAAAGGAAGAGAGTAGATACTTTTTCTATTGTTTTACGATTTCTTAGCAAATTCTTAATTTAAAAGGAATATCCTGTCTATGGTATATTGTACTTTAGCTACCAAGAGATATCTTAGACATAATGAAGAGTATGGTCTTAGAAAAAAGAAATCCAAAGATACACTTTAGAACTTAAAACATTTCCAAATTTCTGTTCTTTGTTAAGCTCAGATATGTTAATATAAAAATTTGCTAGTTCAAGAAACAGAAAACCAAATACTACATGTTCTCACTTATAAGTGGGAGCTAAACACTGGATATACACAGGCATAAAGATGGGAACAACAGATACTGGGTGTCCCTAAAGATGGGAGGACAGGAGGGGTTGAAGTCTGAAAAAGGACCTCTTGGTACCATGCCACTATTTGGGTGACGAGTTCAATAGAAACCCATACCTCACTATCACACAGTATATCTACGTGTGTACCCTCTGAAGTTAAAATTTTTTTTAAAAAAATGTTACCCTGGAAACAAAAAAAATTGCTAGTTTATGTGAGATTTTAGGTCCTCCAGAAAAAAAAAATTACACAGGTAAGGTAAATTAAATATATATCGTGTTCGGTTTTCTTGGGCCAAACTGTATTTACACCATATGATTACTTCTAACACTTATTTTAAAGTTATTTTATTTTTACTTCAAAAGGATTTTTCATCCTTATATCTATTTCTGACATTTGGCTATTTAAATATTTTCTCTAATCCATTAAACTAATATTTGCCCTTGCTTCATGGAGATTTGGGTATTTCCACCTGGCTTGAAGAGTATTTTTGTTCATCTTTGGTTTCACTTCTAGCCACCAGTTTGCCATGGTGTTAAAACTGGATATCAGAAGGAAAAGAGATATCTGTACTAAAAAAAAAATTGTTCACCTAGATTGGCTATTCTGTGCCATAAACAGTATCCAAGGTGCAGAGGAGGGGTACTCTAGTTATTTGGTCAGTTTTAATTTTGCTTCTTCATCTATTGGCTTAAAATCCTTCATATTTTCCATTTCTCTCCTTTCTGCCTCTTCAGAAGCTTCACAGAAAGCAAAGTAGTTAATGTGAGGGTGTTAGGGGCAGGCATAATGGTGGTGAGGGTTAGTAGAATAATCAAGGACCCATTACCCTCTACTTTGCATTTTAATTAGAAATTTTAGATTGTAGTGTTGATAATATGAGTTGTCCTGTTTGGGACCTATTAGAATATAATTTCTTTAAAAATGTCTGTTATAGAAATAACCATACCTTGCATTTTTTTTATGTGTTTCTTCAGAGGCATTCAGGGTGTGCTCATCAGAATAGAAACCGGTAAATACTAGCATGATAAATGACAACGTGAAATGCCATCCTACTTGTGAGAAGTACTGTACCTCATTTCTTTGACTGGCATTGGCTGTGTGGTAATTGTTGGGGAAACATCTGGTTACTGTCGCATATTTTAGTATCCGATCTCAATTGCGTGACATTTTGTTCTGTGACATTTAGTTCCCACTTGGGACTAAGACTTGGAAACCTAAAATTAAGTTCCATTTCCAACATAATAATAGGGAATTGTCCTAGATAATGATGCTTGAGTTTCCCAGTAACGAAATTTCAACACAGCACACTGGAAAAAAATAATAGCAAATTGTTATCGGTAATTTTCTTTACAGAAATGCAAATACATAGACAGACCCCAGAAACTGACAATTCCTCTGTGAAACCATGTAGGTCTGGTGTATGTGGTATGATCCCATGATCATTTTCTCTATTTATTCTTGGAAAATTGGTCTGTTGATATTTCTAATTACCTGTTGCTACTTCTAATGGAGTTAATATCTGAGCTCTGTAATGTAGTACATGGAAGGTCCACCAAGATCCGGCCCTGCCCAGCCCCTGATCTCATGCAAACTCTCCATGGTCCAGGGATGCTCAATGGTTTGCAAGTTCCTGCACAAACCAAGTTGCTTGTTAGGAGTCATGGATATCACCTCTGGAACTTTTCTCAGGTTTCAGAATATTACTCTTTGCTTTTGGGGGCTCAAGATAAATTCAAACAAACTCTCTTACAGTGAAGTTCATATACCTACACAACTTTTGGTTTCCCTTTATAGAACTTTTTATTTTCTGTAAGTAGACATTTAAGAATGTTCTTTTTGGAATGTCTGAGTATACTTTTCTAACCTTTAGGTTTTCTGCACCATAACTGTGTTTGTTATAGATTCTCTTTGCTGAATCTTCCATAAGATAAAATGGGAAAGAACTTAAGAATTGCCATTTTGCCTCTGCCTGAATTTGGACTTAAAGCATGGCTCTAGTTTATATCCTAGAACTAGACTGGTCAATTCATTCTTAGTCTCCTATTCTGTTGTCTCTTTCCAAAAATGTAATGCTTTCCTCATCAATTTGCTCCTAGAAAGTGCTGTGTGACTTCAAGTTTCTGTAGTGGACATATTAAATCCACATGCTATGTAAGTTAAAGCGGAGGCAACCATTATTCAGAGAAGGTTAAGTTGTTTACTACAGTTTTTTTTTTCAACTAGTCCCCCTTTTTTTTTTAATCAACAAACGCACTGCATTTATAGGGTATTTTAGAGCTAGTGCTAGAGAAAACATTTTGTGATGGAGATTTACATGTAGGAAGCTTACTGAGGAGTGTTCCTGGGAACATCTGTGAGTGGGTGAAGAAACTGGGCTGAGAAGAGAAAAAAGTTGATATGAGACCAAGCTACAACAAATGTCTGATCTGATCACACAGGGGATGACCTTACAGAACTATTCTCCAACTGAGCAAGAGGGCAAGGTTTGTGGATCTCATTGGATGTGGCTGCTTCATTGGAGACATGCAACTTGGCTTCAGCAGCTGAAGAATAATGCCTTGTTCCTAGGATCTGGGCAGTGCCCCACCCATTTACTACCCAAGATTCTAAAATCTGAATTACTCTCTTGGAAATAAAGATGATAGGCATGTTTGTCCTCATTTCTCAATTTGTTTACACTATGATTAAGAACTTAACAGAAGGTATATGCCTACGCAGAACAGAATATGCAAGACAGATCTGTTCATTTTCTTGTGCCCCTATTCCCTGTGGTTTGGACAATCACCACTTTCACTTTTCATAAACGTTATGCTTTATATAAATTGGGGGAGAGAACTAAATTAGTGTTAACCCATTGTTTTACTAAGACATATATAACTTACCTAGAAACCTCACACTAGTAGTCTGCATCCTTCCTTCCTTTTAAGGGAACATTATAAAATATCAGTATCTTTTGGTTCTTAAACCAAATTTCCCACAGGCAATGTCATCTTCTTACCTGAGGTAAGAAAGCAATGTCCATGCTTAGGTACCATTTACATTATCTTTGCTTCTTGCATTCTGATGCCTCAGAAAGCCCATCTTCCCAAGAAGAAAAGTTGTGGTTCTGAAATAAGGTACCTTCTCATGAGTTGGTCTCATGGCCAGCAATCCACAGTGCTGAGAGAAGCACAATTTTAATATAAAATGATGATCTAGTCAATATTCAGAAAAAGGTTTTTTGGAGGAGAAATAAATACTACACAAATTAAACTTGAAATCTGTGTAATGGAGTAATCTCTTGAGTGAATGTGGAGAATCTGAGGGTGACCCAAGTCATTATTTTAGCGCATTAGAAAATTTTTAATAAATGTTTAAAATTGACCAAAAATAAACAACTAACACGTATTGAGCACTTATTGTTGACCAGGCACTATATAAAACAGTTAACAAATATTTTAGTATTCAGTCCTTATGATTGTCCCAAGTGTAAGGAATGATTACTCAAGTCTTTTTATTCATTTATTTTTACCTTAAATGAGGTAAGTTTCTAAATTTACTTCTAGAAATTAGTAAAGCCAGGATTAAAAAATTAAGTTTTTCTGATTCAAAATTCAAAAGCACGTGCTATCCTTCCCAAAAAAGTGTCCACAAACAGAGATGTGTTATAAAAATGAAACATCTTCATTATCTTTAGAATAGCATTTCTGAAAAATTTAACATTGGGCTAAAAAGGATATAGTCCTGATTTGTTTAGAGCACCCATATAATGAACAAAACAATTTTAGGGTCAAGAGACCTGCTTCATTACTTATCAGTAAGCTCTGGGGAAGAAAATGAACTTCAGTTTTCTCACTTATAAAATCAAGATATTAAAGTAGAATGATAGAGATCAACATTGTCATTTGCTGCATTTGTTATAGCACCTAAATCTTGTATAAGTATTTTGGTAACAGGACTATGTGGTGTCTCAGAATCTATGTGTGGTATCTTGAACATTGACTGCTCTTGTAAGCAGAAGATTGATTTAGCATTGTGTAACCCAACATAATTTTACTTCTGTAGCAGAAATCTATTTTGCTGAGGGTCTGCCATCTCCTTTCTTGTTTAACTACCAGTAGTACAAAAGAAGACAGAAGTTCAGATGGTGAAGGCAGGGAGACAAAATACAAATTACTGTAGGAATTTAGGATATTATTGGCTTAGCTAGCAAATGATCAAACAAGGATTAATTTTTCCCCAAATACATACTCTAAAATATATTTTCCCGTGTGAATTTAAAATTACAATAAACTCATAGTCAGTGTAAATATGTAATGAAAGATGATTATAACCAAAACAAAAATCAAAATTATATCTATAAAATGCTTAGCAATAAATTGAATGAGAAATGTGCAGACCATATAACAAGACTTGAGTAATTGAAAAGTATGCAGTTGGAGAAAAATCCATATTATAAAAATGCTTATTTACCCCCAATTAATGACATTTTTGGCTGTCAAAACTAGTGGAGCATTACTGGCATATAGTTGGTAGAGTTCAGAGATGCTGCTGAACGTTCTACAATGCACAGGGCAGTTCTGTTGCAAGAAAACAAATCAGAGAGACCATGACACTGAGACTAGTAAACAGGAAGCTGCGTTTATTACTGGAATGCCAGCGTTTGGCCCAGCAGACTCCAGTCAAAAAGACTGGGCCTGATTGCAGTCGCGTCTCGGCTTATACAGATTATACATTGGCTTTGGGGGGAAGGAGCTTCTCATGGTGTAAAGTCTTGTACTTTTTGTAACAATAGCACAAGCTTGTGGTTTGGGCTGCAGGCACTGAGCATGGCGTTTTGCATTAACAAACAGAAACATTTTAATTGTGATATATGTTTTGAAGCATTTTCTAAAAGCCCCCTACCACAGTTCGGTATATCAGTATATACAGCGCACAGGTTGAGAAACCTTTGACTTGATCAAGGCCTTCAACAGAGAAAGTCATTAACATAGAATCTCTTATGGATTAAATATAATTTAAAAATAAAGTAGCACTTGCTCAGTTGTTTAGATTTTTAGTAAATGTATTGAATTTATTTTTACTTTCCTATAACATTAAAGGGAGATTTGAGATTTTTGCATTTATTAAAAGAAAAGATGAGTTTCAAAGTCTGTGAAGCATAGGGTGGTGATTAATGGATTGTGGTGCTTAAACCTACGTAGTTGTAAATAGTTCTGCAACATTTTAAAGAAATAAGACTATTAGGGGAGAAAGTTTGGCAAATGTGACTGTATTTACAAAAGATCCTTGTAGTTTTTGGCTACATGACACAAGCACTCCTTTGTTTTATACACTGTTGGTGCTGGATGGATTTGCTAAAGTGTTTGGAGTATTTACCCATCTTCCAGTTGCACACAGTAGGAACACAGAAAAGGAACCAATGCATTAAAGTATTTCGGTTCAAAAGTTAATTCTTAAATTTTACCGGAAAAAGTAAGACCAAAAAAGCAGAGCTAGGATTGTAAATTATTGTGAGTTCAAGTATCTTTCCCTGGTGTAAACTAACATGAATGGGATGCAAAGTCACTGATGTCAAAATATGCCTTGGTAGGAGGTAACAGTTTGTTAAGAGAACATCTGATTTCTAAGATGAACAGTATTAATATAAATGAAGTTTTCTAATGTTCTCATCTGAAGCAGGCAGATATTCAGTTGGACGTATACATTTTGATATATTAACCAATTCAATTATTTTATAATCATGTCTCCTTGATAGTATAATTTCAAATATTTTGTGAAAAATCACTATTAAGAGATGTGCTAGCCGGGCTCGGTGGCTCAGCCTGTAATCCCGCACGTTGGGGGGCTGAGGTGAGTGGAATGCCTGAACCCTCGGGCGAGACCTCATCTCTACAATAAATAAAAAAAAAAATCAGCCGGGCGTGGTAGCGCGCGCCTGCAATTCCAGCTACTCGGAAGGCTGAGGCGGAAGGATCGCCGGAGCCCAGCAGGTCAAGGCTGCGGTGGCCGGGAGCGGCCTCTGCACTCCAGTCTGGGCGACAGTGAGACTCTAACTCAAAAAAAAAAAAAAAAAGAGAGATGTGCTACTCTGTAAAAATGGTTATAAATTATCAGGAATTAATGGAGGCTACTATAAATAAATTTATATTGTGTGGACTAATTTATTTATGATTTTTCTTGCAAACAAGGAATGTCAAGATTTTTTTTTTTTTTAATCAGAACCCCCAACAGCATGTCTAGTCATACTAAAGTTTTTGGCCTGTATCAAATGCAACCAACTTACATATTGAGATGTAGGTCAAATGTACTTATTTGAATCTGTCATGTTCAGATCCATTGGGCAAACTATACAGCAAATTTTAGGAAATCTTGGAGGAAGAAATGCAGAACTTTCTAAGATTAAAAAGAAATTATTGCTGACACTGACTTAAAGATTGTTTACTTTCATTTGTTTGCTGGATGAGAGTAAACTAAAATTGTAAAATGCATTTCATCCCCAGTATTACATTTATTAGGAAAGCAAGTAAGATATTGTTTTTTGTTTGTTTGGTTGTTTGTTTGGTTGTTTTTTGAGTTGGAGTCTCACTCTGTCACCCAGACTGGAGTGCAGTGGCCGGGAGCGGTACCACGCCTGGCTAATTTTTGATTTATTGTAGAGATGAAGTCTTGCCAAATTGCCCAGGCAGGTCTAGAACCCGTGGGCTCAGGCAATCCACTCACCTCAGCCTCCCAAAGCGAGAGATTACAGGCTGAGCCACCGAGCCCGGCTAGGATATTGTTTTTTTATCTCTAATTACATGCAATGCCATCTTTCTGTCTTTCTCTTTTGTTTTTCTAAGTTGGAAACTCCTGAAAACAGATATTTTTCTTTAACATAATAAGATATTAACTTAAATACCATGCTATCTGAACATATCAATCATGTCACTGAAAGAAAATGGCTATCAAGAAGTTTGGTGCTTAATTATCCAATGTTAAAGTATTTTTAACGTTGAGTTGAGTTGAATTGATAAGTGACCCCAGCTCAAATGCTTCTCATAACCATAAAAAGCAGTTTTAAAATTTATAATACCTCACAAAACACTGGTTTTAATTTACTTCTCCTTGAAAGAGCTCTCTGAGAGTATTTGCATTGTCAGCAGCTTAAATTGACCACAGAAATGATAACTAAATAATTTTAAAAATTGTAAAATGATTTAGGCATTTAAGATGTGTATAAGGTAATTAAAACCAAACTTTAAGAGGGCTAAGGCCACACTGTAGTTGGTTATTTTACAGCTGGGGTCACTGCCTAAGTTGTACAAAGGCATATGTTCAATTTACAGTTATAATGAAGAACATGGGATGTTTTGATTCTTCATTTGCCATGCTCATCTCTAGAGGATGCAATAGCCAATATTAAAAAATGAACATGGGCTCTTTTGTGAAGGATAATAAAAATGTGTAAGATAATACATGCCACATGCATGTATGTTTGGCATATGGCATTTCTCTGAGTATGGAATTGTTGCCTCTAGTTGCTATCATGGAGCAGGCTCATGAAAATGTTCATTATTAGTCTTTAGGAATAAAACGAATTCCTTTGAACTCATTAGTTTTATCATGATTATTCCATTTCAACTAATAATGGTGTTTATAAAGGTGTTTCCCATAGATTATTCACTTGCAAGGGCATTTTGTGTTTTATTTTTTTCTAATCCGTGAAAGGAAAGAAAAACTTAGGTTATAAAATTTTCTTTTTATCACATGTTGAATGTAGCAAAAGACATAAAGCAGGTTTTTTCTTTTTTCTTTTACAAAGTGAATGGCATCAGAGTTTTAAACTTTTTCTATATATTGATATACTTGAAAATACTAGTACATACTCTTAGGGTAAAGTTAAATATTTGTAACATCATGTTGCAGTACAGGTTAATATTTAGTAGGAAGATAATCTTTTTATTCAGTGAAAACTTGCATTTTATCTCAATTATCATTCTATCAAGTCTGCAGAACCACAGAGAGCTTAACTATATTCAGGCTCCACTTTTGGCTTAAAACAAAGCAAAACAAAAAACTTTCCACCTTAAAGAATACATGAAAAAGAAAGATTTTGAAACTTCTCTGATTTGAATAAATAAGTAAACAAAAATGGAAGCTGGTGAAAAATACAGGAATAAGAAATATGTTTACATCAGTAGTCTCATTTAAATTCATGTAGCTAACAATCATTTTGGTTTTGCACCTGCTCAGCACTGCTCTCTTCTTGGTGTGCTAGTCTTCACTTGTTCCAGTCACGTGGGCTGCCAAACTCTGCACCCTGTCTCTATGCTCATGTGATTGAAAATTGGCCAATCACAATGTCCCAATCCCTTATCATTCTAATTGATCTAGAGGTTGATATATTATCCAAACTTGGCCAATAAGAATCATACCAAGGATGTTTCTATTTTTGGATCTTGAGAAAAAGAAGTTTTGGGTTTGGGAGTTGGAAAGAAGTAAATTGGAAGCAAGCAACAGCCAACCAAATAACGCCAATCAAGGATACAAGGAAATAAATGTCTGTGAGGAAGATTTTGATTGCTTCATTTTCTAGTTCCGATAGAATTCAGAGTTTCTTTTTTTCCTAGCATCTTCCCAAGATACGCTTTTTTTGTTGTTTCAGTGTAGTTTAAGTTGCAAACATCCTTCCTAATTAAATAGACAAGAACTCTTAACATAGTATTTGCATGTATATGTGCTACTTCTAATGTACTAGGTATCGTCTCTTAAATATTTCAGGCTTCCTACATATATCTTTATTCAGACAAAGTTTGGATCAGCTAAACTCTTCACTCATATGAAAAAGGTAAATTTTAGTTCACTGAATAATCATAAGCCCTTAATTAACAACATCCAAATTATTAGAACTTTGCAGCATTAACGCTGATCCATTTAAATTGTGTTCATAAACTTGCTTGGGCGTTGGAACCAACTTGCATTATGTACTTTTTCTCTCATTACTTTTTATAGCAAATTCATTGGCCTACTCTGTCCCCTTGAAATCAGATTGTGCAACCTCTTGGCTTTCCTCCAAAAGTCTTCCATTGTTACCTGAGCCATCCTTGTTTCCAATTCATTGTTCTTTATCCACTGCATAAACTAGGTAGACCTGAACACATAAGAAAGATTGGAAAGCATTTGGTTGTTATTAGAGTAAGGATAGCTGACTCACACATGTGAAACATTAAAGAAACCTTACAAATGTTTGAGTAATTTTTTTTCTGCTGTTGTTGTTTGGGGCTGTGGGGCATTTAACCACATCCTGCCATGCACACAACACTTGAGCTTCTTTCTTTATTATCAGGTAGAGTTCCAGGCTAATAAAACAAACAAGGACAAAAATATTATTTTATTTTCCCAGCATTTTTATTGTTTTTATTTAAATGTCACATACTATACACTGTTCAGTCTTTTGGGAGGTAGGAGGAGGGAGTGATTCTATATCTTTATGAGGAGTCTTCTCAGAATCAACACTCATATGGACACAAATTTGTGACTGATGCACCTTAACTTTGTGGGCCAGGGGCCATTGTTCCCACAGAGGCAGAGCTCCCAAAGATCTCCATCTTAAAAAATACACAACATTCAGGGCTGGAAATGCTTTTACTTCAGTAGTTGCAAAGGGAGTCAGAATTCTGTTTTAATATAGAAAAAAAGATGCCATTTTAAAATATAAGAGAATGTCATCAGCCCTCACCAAACTGTTTCTGTTTTTCTTTCTGTCGGGCCACGAAGGGGGTGGGGTGGGGGAGAGATGTTTTCTATTTTTGGCCTCTGCAAGCTTTGATACATTTTGCTAGAAGCTGTTTTAGTGTCTTGAGTACTATAATGATGACTGTTTACACATGGTCTCTTTGGTAATCTAAATGGCTATGTGAAATAAGAACCCAGTTTGTGCCCTATTTGCTGTTACTGTGGTCATCTAATACTATATTTGTCTCACTAAACATTTAATTTGGTTTGTGGGTGGTCCATGTTCATGTGTCAGGTGCAATTATTATTTTAAAATAAAAGAAAAAAGATATCTAGTTCTGATAGGAGTGCATTTCATTATAGCTCTCAGACTCAGTTACCAATTAAATTTTAACATCCAGATTCCAACCACAAAAATTAAACATTTTTAGAATCCCATTTGTCAAAAAGCAAGTTGGAAACAAAGTACCATGAAATGCAATTTAAACCATAAACCAAAACACAATTCCTCAAATGCATTTCTTTTAAAATACCAACTTTTTTGAAGAACGAGAAAAATTGAACTTTTATGGGATTGCTTTATGGGAAAATTTCTTAATAAAGCTAATTTTTAAATAACAGATTAACTGGGAGTGCTAGTTAAGCATTGACACAAATAAGTTACACGTGAATCAAAATACCAGCCTTTCTAGAGGTTAAACTTTAGTAAGAAGACACATTTAGTGAGTCTTTTCCTTGTACCAAAATACTGTGTCCAAACAATAAAAATAAACAGACTCTTTCAAAACAAGAAATATGAAGATAAAACTGCAGCATCAATATATCCTTATAGTTATCACATAAAGTATTTAGAACAAATAATATTTTTCTACATTTTTTAATTGCTACAGACACTGCAAATAAGGCTTATGTATTTATTTAGTGGAATACAATGTGGTGCTGATTGGTAAACTCTTATGTACTGTTTTCTATACCTGCTCTAACAAAATGAATTTTGATATGGTTACATTATGGAACCTTCTAAAGCTCTTTAAATTTACAGAAAATAAGTTTTATTTCATTTTGTAAAGATTAGGTCAAACAGCTCGAACAGGTTTTAGTATATGGTTACGCTTATACCAGGATATATTTGCTCAGTTTAAGCCCCTGGGAGAGTTGCACTTCATACCAAATTCCTTGATAGTTCCTTTGGGAAAGATGCATTAAGTGGGACTTACAAAGGATTCCTACAGATGCAGACAGCCTCTTTATCATTTACCACTGTGACATATGGCAAGAAATAGCCAGTAAATAATGAGGCTAGGCTACTCAAATGTTTTCAAAAATTAACTTTCCTTCTTTTAGTATATTCTTGGAGACACATTAATATATTGAAAGAGAAGAATTTAGCCTTCTGGTCTACTTCTTGGGAAAGGAAGCCTCAGGAATAATATATGTGTTTAAAAGATGGCAGACATCTCTCACTCAAGCCATGGCACAGCAATACCATATTTATTGTTGATGGTTCTTATTGCAGAAGTGCAAATTAAGTCAACTGAGAGCACATGGGACACTCATACTGCTTCCCTAGTCTCATCTCCTATTTTTGAAGTGTTTGCCAAGATTTAAAAACACTTTGTCATGAACATGCATGTGGTATGCTGAAGAAAAAGAAATGGGAAACCAGAGGGCAGCTGCTGAGGATACTCTTTAACACCCCAAAAGATATTTAACATCCTATTAAATAAATAACTTAGAAAGAAATAGAAAGGGATGAAGGCAGAATGCACAAGCATACCATACTATTTGTATTGTTAGAACAGTTTCACACTAATGTGTTTCTATTTTTAATCCTAACCAATTCTTCCATGATGCCACACCCAAAACTCCTTTGGTTGTGCATATGATATGACCCAAGTGCTTTCCAGTAAATGCTTGCGTGTATTACTGCTCATTGAATCATTAGGCTTGAATGAGCAATGAAAGTCTTTGATATGAGTTCGTATTCCATAAATAACTTTCCCGAAGATCATTCAACAGATTGTTCCATGTCCTTTAAGTTCTATCACAGAGGTTCAAAACGAAAACAAAAATTTAACAACAACAAAAATACCCAGCCACGATGTTGTTTGCTTGGGAATAACTTCCATCCTGTTTGATCTGCCTATATCTTGATTATAAGGCATGACACAGAACTAATTAAAAGATCATCATATGTCAGCAGTAAGTACAAAAACCTTCAAAGACTTGCTTTCTTTTAAGCAAGCAGACATCTGCAATGTGTCTTTGCCTTTTGAACTACAGTCTTCATGAAGAATACCAACTATTCCCGGCAAAAGAGCCTTTGGTTCTACTGCATCCACAAACATTGCCTTCCTCTATGAATGTACCACCATTGGAAGAAAGTGAGCTGAGGTGTTTTTCCTGCGTGTCTTCTGTCCTCTCCTTGGTGCTCCTTTTCCATTCAATGCCACATACATTTGCCTCCCATTGTGCTGCCAGTTGAAGGATGCATAGGTATTGTATCCATTTTCCTCTATCCTTTCCTTCAGCTTACAGTCATTGTTAAATTCTTTCTATAAAGGAAAAACAGAATATTTCATTGCTATGGTGATGGCACTTGATTCCATTTGATACAAACCACATGGAGAACTCCAATTCAAGGGTTTTGCTTATAGTTGCATTTGTACCCAAGTTGTGCACTTAATACATAATGTTAACAACATTATGTAACAACAGAAGAGTAAAATTCAGAACCACAAAACAGATTCCATATTTGGAAGCAGAGGATACATAATAATTGATGGTCATAGCCACATATGGGGACGCTTTCAAAAAACTGGTGTGCTTTGAATATGACATGGTTTAAGTGCCTAGAATGATTGTCAAAAGGTAGACATCTTGCTGACATTTCTAGTAGACCAATGATTTTTTTAAACGTTATAATCCGTCTTTCATAATGATGACCAGGGGTCCCACAGAAAAAAAGAGAATGGCAGGAAACATGTGGGTTTATCAAATTTTCAAACTTTACCTGTAAATCCACAATAAATACACATACACATATTGATAAGAAAGCAGATCTTATAGCACAAACCACAATAGTTCTATGTGATTAAAAAGGAGAAAATGGCTTTCTCTCTTCCAAATGCCAAATTTTTCAATTAAACTAATTTTCCATAACTTGGAATTTTGACAGATTTTGCTCTGAATTCTATGAATGACTGAAAACTAGGACAAGAAATGCCTTGTCTTGTGAACTACCATGTCAAAGAAATTACGAGCATGGTGACTAGCAATGCCTATATTGTATAAACCTGAAAACTTTGATCCTGGAAAATTCCACTCAATAGCCATAGATCTTTGACTTTGTTTCATTAGCCAAATGTTTTTAAAGAATTCTGTTGGAGAATTCGTTCCACAAATCCAGGATTCTACTCTGGAGTTAATTACAAAGAGGAGGTACTTCAATGATCTCAAGACTGACTTCGGAAAATATTCCTCTTCTCTTGTACCCAAACTAATGTAGTTAAGAAGTTAAAGAATTAAGACACTGCCATCTAGTTCCACCTTCTTTATCCAAAGGAAGGGTACTGTGGGCGTATTTCGGTTGAAGCCTCTACTGGGCAGTTTATCTCACCTTGAGACTTTTTGAAATTTACTAAATTCTGTATTCCTGAATGTGTATATATTAGAATATCCAGCTTTCTGAGGTATTAATCATAATTTTGAACATTATTAGATACATGACAAGCAAGTGTAGTTTATATTAATGTTACCAATTTAAGCTTATTTCCCTGAAAATTTGTTAGTCTGAAATGCTTCTCTTCTATAAAGTAATACTTAAATGTAACATTCAACTGATGACTTAATTAGTTGAAAGTAAGAAGAAAGGGCAAATTGTTTGAACAGGAATCTAAAATTATCTTAATAAATAGTTTAATAAAACAAAAATACTTCTGCATTAGAAAGGAATTTAAATCCTTAATATGAGTTTATTTTATTTTCTCTTTATTTGTCTTAGCCTGTCTAAAACTATATAGTTTTCAAGCAGAGATAATTTTATAATATGAATAATTATGTTCAATTCATTAAGAGGGCTTCAGTTTACAGACTAAAGGGGGATTGATATTTCAGTTGATTTCATATTTGAGATGAAGTTGTAAATAGAAAAGTGAAAGTGGATGTCTACTTATTTTTCCTCTTCAAAATTAATTTATAAAGTAGTGTTTGTTAAAGTGAAGTACACCTGTGTTAACCTCCTTATCTTGAGCATTTAAGATTTGGGCCATATCACAATGTCTCAGACTCTCTGTTGTAGGGGCCCAGGAATCTATGGTGTTTAGAGGACCTAGGCAAATCATAAATACTAATGTTCTAATGGTTTTTCATTTGCTTGTTTGTATTGTTTATTTTAATCCAGGCTAGATAAATGTCTCAAAAGCAGTGTTTTGGTAGGTTAGGAAAAGTTTGGATTTTTTTCCAGCTACCTGGGAAATTTCTTTGGTTCTTAAATCATGCTCTGTGAAGGGCTGTTCTATTTAATTCAGTTTTATAATTTCCTTACTTAATTTTGTCAGTCAGGAGAACACCCAGAGTACAATAGATGCATTGTTCATAAAATTAACCATAAAAAGTAAGAAAGATATAGTTTTCAAAAAGAAGTAGAGAAAAGTATTCAAGAGAGAAAAGAGAGAATAGCTATAGAGCTGGTTTAATCAATCAGTCTGCCCAATTGAGATTTTTAGAAAGGTTTATGGAATCAATGGAAATTATATTAAAAAATGAAGATAGTAGCTGGGCTCAGTGGCTCAGCCTGTAATCCCAGCACTTTGGGAGGCCAAAGCGAGTGGATTGCCTGAGCCTGCGGGTTCGAGACCCACCCAGGCAACTTGGCGAGACCTCGTCTCTACAATAAATACAAAAAAATTAGCTGGGTGTGGTAGCGCGCGCCTGTAGTTCCGGCTACTTGGAAGTCTGAGGCGGAAGGATCTCCGGCGCTCAGCAGGTTGAGGGTGCAGTGGCTCAGAACGTGCCACTGCACTCCAGTCTGGGCGACAGAGTGAGACTCCAACTCAAAAAATAAAAAATAAAATAAAATAAGAAGATAGGCATTATAAGAATTGACATCTGGTATATAGAACTATATTAGGTATCTACTAATGAATTTTGATAATATACCCTTCAGATGCAAAATTGTTAGTTCCATTCCACTCTGAGCAGGACATTCAATTTGAATAGATTTTTCATTTAATTTGAACAAGCCATAATTTTTCACTATTCCTGTAGCAATGCAAAACTGCAACAACAGAACACAATAGTTAGAGAATAGGTTTTTCTCTGAGACAGGCTGTAGATGGAAAGCTACTCTAAAAGGTTGAGCTACCGGGAGAGGTAGTTTGGTTTGTGTGGTTGTATAACTGTGCTTTATATGGTTCTAAGTGCTGAGCATATACTGCCCTCTCATAGGTCACAATCTACTGGAAGAAGACAGTCAACAAATTCATTATATGAGATAAATCTCAGATTAGTGCCACTGCTGATATTTAAAACAGGCTGATATGGCCAGAAATGGTGGCTCATGCCTGTAATCTCAGTGCTTTGGGAGGCTGAGGTGGCAGGATTGCTAGAGGCCAGGAGTTCGAGATCATAGCTCACAAAATGGCTACTGCACTCCAGCCTGGACAACAGAATGAGACTCTGTCTCATTCAAAAAAAAAAAAAAAAATGATGTGATAGAAACCAATTGGGCATCTACTTTAGATAAACAGACTAAATAAAATAATTCATAGAGTTTAGAGTTTGAAAAATCATAAGCACAACAAATAAGCTGTGTCAGGATAGAAGTAGAGAAATGGGAGGAAAAGCATAAATGTTTTTATGTCAGAGTTCATTTTAGGATTATACATTTCTCCTTGATGCTGTATCCTTATGCATAAACAAAATAAGTTCATTTACACATTTAAGGTGAAATTCATTTTTGAACCTATAAAAATTACACAAGGTCTTAGAAAAATACTTCAACAAAATGCAACTAAAATTTGTTAAGTTCAAGTTTATAGCTGGCATTGAAGCTAGAGTGGAATTAGAGAAGAGCCTTAAATTCAGTTAGCATTCACTTGATCTAGCTCTGGAAGTGACACAACAAAATGTATCCATATCCCTAAACTGATCCACTCCCGTCATCATTTAAATGGTAATTAAAAGATTGAAACCGAGGTCCCAACTTTACTATAGGGTTGTTATACTATTCCTGGCTTTTCCTGACATTTAACAATTAATTGTTCTGTAGTTATTTCAAATTTATTAAAAATTATTTGACACC
>CAUYQG010131250.1:0-39140 GCA_963574415.1 Tarsius wallacei
CTCCAGAAGCGAGTGTGCAGCCACTAGGCTAGTCTAGGAGCAAGTCTGCCAGGGAAGACCCATGAGCTGTTTTTTAAAAAGGTTCTAGGTTGGGTACATGACTGCTCAGCCAGTTTGCTGGCATGTCTTTTAGGAGCAGGCCCCCTGGGGGTATTTCTCAGGCCCCAGGTGCAGATGCATGGGCAGTCCAGGGCTGTGTTCTGCCAGGTGAGTTGGGGAATGAGGAGTGCCTACCTTATGCTTCTAATCTGGAGCAGTGCAGCTGTGTGAATTCACAGCAGCTCCCCAAACTAGGTTCAGTGCTTGGTTGTATGATTCTCTTGTAATAAGGAGTGCAGGTCTTTGAAGTGCAGTAGGGGCTGGTGAAGTTTCTTTGCTTATCTTTTTCCAAAGGGAAGTCCCTCCTGACTCTGGACCGATCTGGGTTAGGGGGATGGTGTGGAAGAGACAGGGTGCCTCTACACTGTCCCCCCTCAGCTTCATTACAGGTACCTCTCTGCTCCCCTATTGCACTTGAGCACTGTCCCTTCAACACTCCAGTCCAATCTTAGCTTCATAATTGTTAATTTCTTGCCTTGGTCCTTTCTTAGCGACAGGGGCTGGCGTGAGTGCCAGATACCTCTAGTCAACCACCTCATTGGTGTCACTCTTTGTGTCTTGTCTTAATCAGATTAGCTGGGTACTTGTCTATTTTTATTGATCATTTGAAAGAACCAGCTATTGTTTAGCTTATTGAGCATATCTATTTTGTTAATTGGTTGACTTTTGCTTTTCCTTATTTTAATTCCTTCTTTGTATGTCTCAATTTTCCATTACCTTATAAATTTTGATCTTTCATGATCCATAGCAGTTTTAAGTGGAAGAATTCTTCAGTTTGATCTTTCTGCACATTATAATTTTATCTTTGTTTTCTGGCTTGCTTGCTTGCTTCTTTTTTCCCCCTAGTCATACTGTTTCTTTGGAGGTTAGTGCTTCTGTTTGTTGAATTTGATGAGTCTAGTGTATGCTGCTAGTTTTCATGTGTTTAGTTATTCCTGGTTCATATCTGTAATTAAAGGATCTAGATTAAATATGTTAATTTTTCTCTAGCTCAAGTGAGAATTTCATTTATGTGCTATTGAATCTAGGGTCTGATGAAAGTGTCTATCCTCTTGTGATTGTGGAAAAGGAGTGGAACTTGCAGGTAATTTACCTTCTGAGTTTTGACACTTCTCTTTGTCTCTGGAATCTGAGTTAATAGGAAACACTTATGCTCCTGTCTTAACCTTGTAAGGCTCCCACTCCAGAGAGCTTCCTATTTTATATATTAAGTTTTATATATATTTTATATATTAAGTTTTTACATATATTAGAGTTGTCTTGTGTTTTTTCCACGTTTGAGTAATCATTATAGATATATTTTAACATTTTCTAGGGTTAGTTGTCATATTACTCTTTTTTTTAATCATGAAAGTACTTTATTTGAAGTTCGGGGGGAAAAAGGACTTCAGTGTAAAAAAGAAAGCTATTTCTATTTTAAACAAAGAAACAGTAGGAGAGATTTCTATAAGAAAATAATAGCTCAGACTCCATTGTTCACAATTTTGGTGAGGTAACCTGCAGAATCACTTTTCACTATTCTTTGTTATAATTCTCTTTCCTGTTTTCTCTTGTTTATTGCTTCATATGCTTTTCAGATACTATAGTTGAAAATAACTATGTTTTTTATTTTGACTAGAAAGCCACCAAATATACAAATTAGCTTGAGAATGATTGGCAACATTACAGTATTTAAGATATCTTTTCCAGGACAAAGGATACTGGCAAATTATCCGTTTTTTAAAATTAAATTCTATATGATTAAGAATCAGTAATAATTTATGAAGATCTTCAAAATAACCAAGGCTATATTTCACAATCTCCATCACTTTTCTACCCATTTAATTCATTAAGGACCAATAAAAAAACTAATCAAGCACCTCAAGAGTCAATATAGAAGATATTCTCTTTTTTGGGGGGGAGGGGTTGGAGTGTCTGTCGTCCAGGCTGGAATGCAGTGGCACAATCACAACTCAATGCATCTGCTGCCTCCTAGGCTCAGGAGATCATTCCACCTCAGCTTCCTGAGTAGTTGGGACTATAGGTGCATGCCACCATACCTGGCTATTTTTTTTTATTTTTTGTAACTACAAGGTCTCATTATGTTGCCCAGGCTAGTCTCAAACTCCTGGACTCAAACAGCCCTCATGCTTTGGCCTCCCAAAGTGCTGGGATTCCTGGCATGAGCCACTGTGCCTGACCTAGAAGATATATATATATTTTAATCTTCAGTACAACTGAGGATATGGACACTGACTAGATATTTGATAGAATTAAGGGCTATTGTTTATTTATTAGATAATGCTAATATTATTTTGTTTATATTATTTAAAAGTGTCCTGATTTTTAGACATATACACTGAAATATGATATCTGGGATTTATTTCAAACATAAGTAAGGTAGAGAGTATGCAAGGGTATGAAACAAGATTGACCACAAGTTTCTAATTGTTGGAGCTCATAGTAGTTGAGTTCACTATATTATTATGTTTTCTTTGTATATGCTCTAATTTTCCTATAATAAAAGTTAAAAATAAAGATAAATGTAGAATGTCAAAGAAAAAAAATAAGTAATAATGAGCAGTAGAGCTAACTACATTTATAGCCATGGGGCAAAATTACTTTAAAATCCCAGCACTTTTGGAAGCAGAAGTAAGAGCGTTGCCTGAGCCCAGATGTTCAAGACCATAATGGACAACTTAGTGAGACCTCGTCTCTACAATAAGCTAAAAAAAAAAAAAAATTGCCTGGCTTGTTTGCACATACCTGTAGTTCAAGCTACTTGGAGGGCTGAAGCAGAAGGATAGCCTGAGTCCAGTGGTGATGAGCCGTGAACATGCCACTGCTTTCAGCCTGGGTGACAGAGTGATATTCCAACTCAAAAAAAAAAAAATTCTATTGTTCTCTGCCCACTGAAAGGTAAACTATGGACCTTAAGTAAAATTAGGAAGTAGGTAATGTTCATATTCTTTATTTCCTAGTGTTTTCTTTCTTCATCTTAGTCCAATACTGATTTTCCTTATTTTTGTATCAAGTGCACATTGTACTCCTGTTCACCTCTTCACTTCTAAAATTGTCAGTCATTTACACATAATGACTAGGAGACCTATAGATGAACCTATCCAAATTAAAGTACAAGAGAAGAGTGCTTTGAGAAGGAAATCAGGGCTAGGAGTCAGGAAATAGATCTGATAGAGTTGTAGAAAAATATTTGAACATTTGGAAATATGCTGATAGAAATGTGAAAAATTTGTTGGAATGTTTGAATAAAAACTTTTAAGAGTTTCATATGAAAAACACTTCATTTGATAGAAAATGGAGAGCCTGAAGATAGGCAAGGTAAAAACTTAAACCTGCTATTCTAACAGAAAGTCAGTGTCCAAAATGAGTCAATTAAAAGGTAGCAATACTAACATATTTTCCAAAGAGAAAAGAAACTATCAACAGATTTGATGAAAAGAAACCATTAACAAATTCACAGTAATTTTTTCTGGGCAGTAGAATAAGTTGGGAGAAGGGAAAATAGCATGGAACAGAGAGCTGCTATATTTTATTATAAGCCATATAGTAGTAATGACTAACTTTTAGTGTTTGTATTTTAAATAAAAGTTAATATTAAAAACAAGTAAATGCTATATTTGTTTATTCCAAAAAAAATCAGAAGGAGATAAAACTAATGAAATTAAGATTCAATAGAGAATGAAGGAAGGGACTAGCTTCACTCTTTTCATGTACATATCCAGTTAGTTGTTCCATCACCAGTTATTAGAAAGACTATTCTTTTCTTTGTTGAATTGTCTTGCCACCCCCATCAAAATCAGTTGTCCATAAATTTCTAACTATTTTTTGAGACTCTTGTTTAGTTATATGTCTGTCAATATGCTAGTTTCACACAGTCTTGATGACTATAACTTCTTAGTAAGTTTTGAAATTGAGAAGTGTGAGTTCTCCAGTTTTGTTCTTCCTTTTGAAGATTTCTTTAGCTATTCTGGGTGTCTTTTCACATGAATTTTAGGATGAGCTTGTCAATTTCTGCAGAAAAAAGGGGGTAGGGGCAGCTGAGATTATGATAGAGATTGCATTAAACCTATAGATCAATTTGGGGAATATTGCCATTTTAATAATATTAAGTCTTCCAATCAATGAACATTAATGTCTTTCCATTTAGTTAGATCTTTTTTATTATTTGATTAATGTTTTCTAGTTTCAGTGTGCAAACTTTGTACTTCTTTTGCTACATTTATTTCTCAGTATTTTATTGTTTTGATGCTAGTATAAAAATGATTTTTTGATTGTTTGTTGCTAGTGCATAGAAATACAACTGATTGTTGTGTATTTATTGTGAATCCTAAAACCTTGGTGAAGCCATTTATTCTAATACATTTTTTGTGTATTAGGATTTTTTCATACTTGAGATCATATAATCTACAAATAGAGACCATTTTACTTATTACTTTCCAATCTGGATGCCTTTAATTTCCTATTTCTTTTCTTTTCTTTTTTACCCAACTGCCCTGGCTAGAACTTCCAATAAGAAATTGAATAGGCACAGCAAGAGTGGACAACTTTGTCTTATTCCTGATCTTGGGGAGAGAGCATCCAGTCTTTCACTATTAAGTATGATGTTTGTTGTGAGTTTTTCAAAGCTGCCTTTTATCAGAATGAGGAATTTCCTTTCTATTTTTAGTTTGGTGAATGTTTTTTATTTTGAAAACTTTTTAAATTTTTTCAAATGCTTTTTCTTGGTCTATTGAGATGTCATTTAGTTTTTGATCTTTGTTCTGTTAATATGGTATATTGATTGATTTTCATATGTTGAACTACTCTTGCATTCCTGGGATAAATTGAATTTGACCATTGTTTACAATATTTTTTATGTGTTGCTGGATTGAATTTGCTGGTATTTTGTTAAAGATTTTTGTACCTGTATTTATAAGAGATATTGGCTGTAATATTTTTGTGTTGTTTTTGGGTATAGTATCAGGGTAGTTGGTCTCATAGGATGAGTTGGGAAGTGTTTCCTCTTCTATTTTTTTGGAAGAGTTTGTGAAGTATTGGTTTTAATTCTTTTTTAAATAGACTTCACCAGTGAAGCCTGGTTCTGGATGTGTGGGAAGTTTTTTGATTGCTAATTCAGTCATTTTGCCTTTTATAAATCTATTGAGATTTTTATCTTCTTGGGTTAATATTTTTAAATTTGAAAAATGTAAAGTAAGTGCAAGGTTGTAAGTATGTATAAAGTATTCTGATAGAACCCAAATTGCATATCAAAATCTATCCTTCTAACTAATTCAAGGGAAGTCAACTTGAAACTCCTACAGTTTAACGGTTCCCTTTTTTAAATGTAATTTTTCAAAAGATTATTTTTAATGTATGTTTATTTGCATTTTTTAATAATCTTACCCAATAATGGCTTGGAATTGAAGGGTTTTTTGTTTGCTTGTTTGTTTGTTTTAATGTTGCTTTTCATCTCAGCAGCAATGCAGCAAGTCTTGGAAAACCTTACGGAGCTGCCCTCTTCTACAGGAGCAGAAGAAATAGACCTAATTTTCCTCAAGGGAATTATGGAGAATCCTATTGTAAAATCCCTTGCTAAGGTAAATTGATTTATTTACAGGATTACTGAATTATTTTGGAAATTGTTTTTACAGAGGTCTTTTCAGGTATTACTATTTTAGATCTTGGTTGATATACCTTAGTTCTAGTTAGCAAATAACACTTATCATATAATGAAATCTTACTTATGCAAAAATGAAGTCACTTTTGCCTTTTCTAGTCTGACTTTAAATACAGGATGGAATAACTCTCAGTTTTTACCTAACACCTTTAAGGTTTAGAGAAATCATATCTGCACAGTTGTGTTATATTGGGGCCTGTGTAAAAGATCCTGGTTCTGTCTCCATTTGTAACTACAGCAAGGTGCTGATTTTCTTCTTTTATGTTAGATTGTGTACTTGTTTTTCATTTAAATTCTTGGCTTCCTTTATCTAGTATGTTTTTGAAATCTTGTTTTTTCTTGCATAACACTGATATTTTAAGTCTGGTTTCCATAGTCAACTCTGAAGTAATCTCCTGAACTTATACTTTACAACCATTTTTTGGGTACAGTTTCATTTTACTTATATATACTATTTCCCCATAATAACTTTATAGATATCACAAAAGCTAAGTATATTACTTTACAACCCAGCTATCCCCTTCTTTAGAGTTCCCTCAAATGATTCTTGCTTTCAAGAACCTATGTCACTTGCCTTTGCCTTCTCTGACCTGTTTTTCATATAGTCATCTTGTCATTTCTTTTTCTTTTTGTTCTCTGAGAATACTGTATTCACTCCCTCCTGAGGTCTTTTCTTAACCATACTCTATGACTTGTTTTCTTCCAGGATTTCTGAAGGATACCTTTTACAAAGTTTTCCATTAGTAAAAATGAATTAATGATGCAGACTCTTCATTTTATTTATACTTACTCATGCTAAGGTCACTTGGTATAAAGGCTTCTAAGTAGAAACCAATTCACTAGCAGATCACTGAACTGGAATTTTTATTGTAATCATTTTTAATTACAGTCTTTCCAAAGTTTATTTGATATTTTTACATTTTGATAATATACAAGATATTATTTACTTTCAGATTCAAAAGGCTTATCATAAATATTAATCACTACTGAGCTGAAATAAATTAATATCTCCAGGTCTATAGAAATAAGTAGGAACTGTTTAAGCCTATATTAAATGGCTTACCTTGGATTCTTGTTGGTACTTTAAAAATAGTTTTTCACTCTTCTCTTGATGTCATACTGTTGATTGTCAGTTTTTATTGTTTCTGATGGAAGTAAAATAATAGACTCACCCAATAATATCAAATATTGAAACAGATTCTCAATAAGTAAAAACAATGGTAGTTCAATACTCCTACAATGTAGGAAAAAAAAAAGTCTCAGGAATGAGGGAAAGAGATAGTAAGTCACAACAGATCAACACTTACAGTATAACAAGTAGGAGGGAAAAAAGAGAGGCATATATCACTAGACATGCAGAGAGGCAGGAGCAAGTGACCAACAATCATGAAAAAAATAGGAGGGAGTCCTTTTGTTAGACTCCATAAACAAGGCTTTAAATTTATTAATGTGTTTTTAATGCAAAAAGGAGAAATGGCTGTAAAATATTACTAGAAAATCAGAATTAAGAGGCCAGGCATGGTGGCTAATGCCTATATCCCAGTACTTTGCGAAGCTGAGGTGGGAGGATTGCTTGAGCCTAAGAGTTTGAGTCTAGTTTATCTAGTTTACCGCATCTATCCAAAAAAAAAAAAAAAACTTAGCTGGGTGTGGTGGCATGCACCTGTAGTCCCAGCTCCTCAGGAGGCTGAAGTGGAAGGATCACTTGAGCCCAGGAAGTTGAGGCTGCAGTGAGCAATGATGGTGCCACTGCACTCCAGCGTGGGCAACAGAATGAGTCTCTGACTCAAAAAAAAAAAAAAAAGACAGAATTAAAGATAATCAAATGGAAATTTTAAAAGCAAAAATAAATACAATATCTGAAATTAGCTTATTTGATGGGTTGATAGAAGACTAGACACACCAGAAGAAGGAATTAGTGAATTTGAAGAGAGGTTAATAGAAAATATTCAAACTAAAACTCATAGAATATAAAAAGATAACAGAATGTGTAAGACATACTGAAAAGATCTAATATATATATAATTAGTATCCTAGAAAGAAAAGAGGAGGGAGAAAAAGAAAAATAAACGTACCTTGTTTTATTTTACTTCACTTTATTACTCTTTGCAGATTATTGCATTTTTTACAAATTGGAGATTTGTGACAACCCTGAAATGAACAAGTTTTTTGGCTTATTTTTTCAGCAGCATGTGCTCACTTCACGTTTCTGTGTCATCTTTTTGTAATTCTTGGAATATTTCAAACTTTTTCATTATTACTATATCTCATGTTGATCTGTGATCAGTTATCTTTGATGTCACTATTGTAATTTCGGGGAGGTATCAAAAACTATGCCCATATAAAATGATGAACTTAATAAATGGAGTGTGTGTTCTGACTGCTGCACCACAGCCATTACACCATCTCTCTCCCACTCCTTAAACCTCACCATTCCCTGAGATACAACAATATTAGGATAGTTAATAACCCTACAGTGACCTCTAAGTGTTCAAGTGAAAGGAAGAGTCACACATCTCTCAGTTTCAATCAAAAGCTACAAATGCTTAAGGCTAGTGGAAAATTTCTTGAAGAAAGTTAAAAGTGCTACTTCAATGGACATATGAACAATAAGGCGAAACAACCTTAGTTTGCTGATGTGAAGAAAGCTTGCATGGTCTGGATAGAAGATCAAACCAACCACAACAGCCCCTTAAGGCAAAACCTACATCAGCAATTGCTGATGTAGAAGCTGCAACAAGTTATCCAGCACATCTAGCTAAGATCATTAATGAAAGTGACTACACTAAATAATAAATTTTCAGTGTAGACAGAAAAGTCTTCTATTGGAAGAAGATGCCACCTAAGACTTTCATAGCTAAAGAGGAGAAGTCAATACCTGGCTTCAAAAGACTGGCTGACTCTTTTGTTAGGGGCTAATGCAATCGGTGACTTTAAGTTGAAGTTGGTATTCATTTACCATTCTGAAAATCCTAGGGCTCTTAAGAATTATACTAAATCTACTCTGCCTATGCTCTATAAATGAAACAGCAAACCCTGGATTACAGCACATCTCTTTACAGCATGGCTTGCTGAATTTTTTAAAGCCCACTTTTGAGATCTACTGCTCAGAAAAAAACACTATTTCTTTCAAAATGTTACAGCTGTTTGGCAGTGCATCTATCACTCAAGAGCTCTGGTGCTCTGATGGAGATATATAAGGAGATGAATGTTTTCTTTTCTTTTGAGTCAGGATCTCACCGTGTTGCCCAGGCAGGAGTGCAGTGGCACTGTTATGGCTCACCACAGCTTCAAATTCCAGGACTCAAGCAATTCTCCTCCCTCAGCCTCCTGAGTAGCTGGAACTACAGGTGCATACCACCATGCCTGGCTAATTTTTTTGATTTTTTGTAGAGATGAAGTCTAGCTATTTTACCCAGGGTAGTCTTGAACTCCTGGGCTCAAGCATTCCTCCCACCTTGGCCTCCCAAAGTGCTGGGATTATAGGAATGAGCTACCATGCCCCACCTGAATTTTTTTTTTTTTTAATGCTTCCTAACACAGTGTCTCTTCTGCAGCTCATGAGCCAAGGAACAATTTTGATTTTTCAAGTCTTATTTAAGAAACATTTCTTAGAACTATAGCTGCCATGGAAATGATGCCTCTGATGGATCTGGGCAAAATAAATTGAAAACCTTCTGGGAATGATTCACCGTTCTAAATGCCATTAAGAACATTTGTGATTCAGGGGAGGAGATCAGAATATCAACATAGAGGTTTGAAAAAGTAGTTTCCAGCCTTCATGGGTGACTTTGAGGGCTTCAGCACTTCAATGGAGGAAGTCACTGCGGATGTGGTAGAAATAAGAGAACAAGAATTAGAAGTGGAGCCTGAAGACGTGACTGGATTGTGGCAGTCTGTGATCAAACTTAAAAATAAACGAGGAAAGTTGCTTCTTATGGATGAGCAATGAGTGATTTCTTGAGGTAGACTCTACTCCTGATGAAGATGCTGTGAACATTGTTGAAATAACAACAAAGTATTTAGAATATTACATAAATTTACTTGATAAAACTGTGGCAGAGCTGTAGAAGGTTGACTCCAATTTTGAAAGAAGTTCTACTGGGCCAAATGCTATCAAACAGCAATGTATCCTACAGAGGAAGCTTTTGTGAAAGAAAGGGTCTGTAGATGCGGCAAACTTCATTGCTTTATTTTAAGAAATTGTCACAGGTACCCCATCCTTCAGCAACCACCACCCTTCAACAACCACCACTGGCACCCCATTCATCAGCAGCCATTGAAGCAAGACCTTCCACTGGCAAAAAGATTATGAGTCACTAAAGGCTCAGATGATCATTAGGAATTTTTAGCTTCTATTTTTAAATCAAGGTATGTACCTTGTTTTTTAGAGATAATGTTGCATACTTAATAGACTAAATATAGTATAAACATAACTTTTATATGCACAGGGCAAATATAAATGTGTGTGATTCACTTTATTGTAGATTGTGCTTTATTTTAGGTATCTGGAACAGAACCTGCAATATCTCTGAGATTTACCTATACTGATAGAGAGATGTTGAAGCCTCCAACTATAATAGATTACTCCATTATAACTATATATATAAAACATTACATAATGGGGTAATCTATTTCTTTTTGCAGTTTATGTCTGACAAAGTCCCAACATCTAGGATCTACAAGGAACTCAAACGAGCTGAAAAGGAAAAAAGTAGCCCCGTTACAAAGTGAGCAAAAGATATGAATAGATACTTCTCAAAAGAAGACATAAGAGCAGCCAACAGATACATGAAAAAAAGTTCTGCCTCATTAGTCATCAAAGAAATGTAAATTAAAACCACACTGAGATACCACCTAACTCCAGTCAGGATGGCCATGATCAGTCACTGAAAAAACAACAGATCCTGGAGAGGATGCAGGGAAAAAGGAACAGTTCTACACTGTTGGTGGGAGTGTAAACTTGTACAATCTCTGTGGAAAGCAGTGTGGCGATTCCTAAAAGATCTAAAAATCGACCTTCCATATGACCCTGCAATCCCCCTACTAGGAATATACCTGGAGTAACTCAAATTACTCTATGAAAAAGATACCTGCACACACATATTTATTGCAGCATTATTCACAGTAGCAAAAACATGGAACCAACTGTGCTGCCCATTGAAAGAGGACTGGCCAAAAAAAAAGTAGTACATATATATACGATGGAATATTATGCGGCCATAAATAGAAGGACAAAATTATGAACTTCGTAGCAACTTGGATGAACTTAGAGTCTGTAATACTGAGTGATCTATCACAGAAACAAAGAACTGAGTACCACATGTTCTCACTCATAAGTGGACCTTAACAATTATCTTATAATGCTATAAGAAAAGGATTGACAGTTGTGGGAAACAGCCAGGGGAGCGGGGTTGGGATTGGCAGTAGTGGGAAACTGCCAAGATGGGGGGCACACCTCATCAACAAGGGTACCTGCATAATGAACATTTGTATACCTAACCCTAACCTCACATCTTTTTTAAAAAATTAAAGAAAAACACCAGGTGGAAGATGTCAAATCAATTACTGTTGCACAACATGTATCAATGAACCTGCAATACATGTTGGTGACTGTTTCACATGTTACCACACATTAGAAAAATATGATATAAAATTTTGATTTTTTTGTCATGAGTTCCTGAATGTCCAGAATTCCATTAAAAGCCAAATATCATTACAATAAAAATAATTGGTTCTAACACCAAAAAAATTTTTTTGCAGTCTGAATATGATATGCCTAGACTTAGAGTTTGTGGTATTTATCTGCTATCTGCTCAGTATTCTTTGAGCTGCTTGCATCTGTCATTTGGTTCCATCACTAATTTTGGAAAATTCCCAGTTTAGGATTTGGGATTTTGAGATTAGAGATGTATTATGAATAGTGCTGCTATAAGCATTCATGTACAGATTTTTGTGATGTTTTTATGTATCCTGAGTATATAAGTAGGAGTAGAATTGCTGGGTCATATGACAACTCTGTTTGATTGAGGAACTGCCAGAGTCCTGTTCATAGTAGCTGTACTATTTTATATTTCCACCAACAGTGCGCAAGGGTTCTGATATCTCTGCATACTCTTCAACACTTGATATTATCTGACTTTTGGTTCTAGTCATCCTAGTGGGTGTAAAGTGGTATTTTATTGTTGTTTTGATTTGCATTTCCATGATGGCTCATGTTCTTATTGACCATATATATATATATATATATTCCTTGAAGAAATACCTATTCAGATTATTCCCCCCTCCCCTCTTTTTTTGAGACAGGATCTCACTCTGTTGCCCAGGCTGGAGTGCAGTGGCATGGTCATAGCTCACTATAACCTTGAACTCGTGCTCAAGTGATCCCCTCACCTCAGCCTCTCCAGTAGCCAGAAATACAGGCATGTGCCACCATGTCCAGCAAATTAAATATATATATGTTTGTAGAAATGGTGTCTTACTATGTTACCTAGGCTGGTCTCAAACCCCTAGGCTCAAGCAATTTTCCCATGTTGGCCTCCCAAAGCTCTGGGATTACAGGTGTGAGCTACAATGCCTGACCTTCTGTACCCATTTTGAAGTTGAGTTATTTTTCTTTTTATTATGAAGTTATAAGAACTTTTTTACATAGGTACAAGTCCCTTATCAGATATGTGATTTACAAATATTTTCTCTCATTATGTATGTTGTGTTTTCACTTTCTTCATGATGCCTTTGAAGTACAGAAGTTTTTAATTTAATTTAAATTTGTCCTTGTTTTTCTTTTGTTGCTTGTGCTTGGTCTCATATGTAAGAATCCTTTGCCAAATCCAAGGTCATGGAGATTTACCCCTATGTTTCCTAAGAGCATTATAGTTTTAGCTCTTACATTTAAGTGTTGAGTCCATTTGAGTTAATTTATGTATATGGTTTGATGTTAGGCTTCAACTTATATCCTTTACATGTGCTTATTTAATTCATTTGTTGAAAAGAGTATTCTTTCAAATAATGTCTCAGCACCATTTGTTGAAAAAGAATATTTCTCCCCATTGAATGGTTTTGGCACCTCTGTCTAACACGTAGAAGTTGACCATTGGCATATGGGTTTATTTTCTGAATTTCGATTTTATTTCCTAGCTCTATTTGTCTATCCTTGTGGTTGTACAACCCTGTTTTGGTAACTCTTGTGTAGTAAGTTTTGAAATTAGGATATGTGAGTACTCTTGTTTTGTTATTTTTCAAGACTGTTTTTGCTGTTCCAGATTCCTGGCAATTCTATAAAAATTTTAGTATCCGTTTGTCAATTTCTCCAAAAAGTTGCATGGTATTCTGACAGGCATTGCATCGAATTTGTAGTTCATTCTGGGGAGTACTGCCATCTTAAAAGTGTTAAGTCTTCTAATCTATGAACATGGGACAATTTTCCATTTATTTATATCTTCTTTAATTTCTTTCAACAATGTCTTATAATTTTCAGACTACAAATTTTTGCACTTCTTTTGTTAAATTTACTCCTAAGTATTTAATTCTTTTTTATGTTATTGTGAATAAAACATCACATTGAACCCCATAAATATATAGTATATATATGTGTGTGTGTGTGTCAATTACAAATAAAAAATTAAATTTAAAAAGAGGTATTTGAATTTCCCTTTCTGTGAATTTTTTGTTCATACTCCTCACTCATTTCTTTGAATGAGTTGTTGATCTTTTTCTTATTTATAGAAGTCCTTTATATGTAGGGAAATTAACTTTTTGTCTTTAATATAATTTGTAATTGTTTTGATCCTAGTTTGTCATTTGTATCTGACTTTGCTGATTTTTATGAGAGATTTAAAATGTTCAATCTAGTGAATTTTATTGGACCTCTTTCTGAGAATAATTTATAGCTTTCAGATTTTACATTATAGTTAGAAAGGTCTTTTCCCACTCGAAGATTATAAAAAGATTATTTTATATTTTCTTCAAATACTATTAAAGCCAAACTTTTAAAATGTTCCTTTTCCTTTTAAAAAAAGTATAACATATTTCCTTTTCTAGTTTTTTGATATCTCTACGGTTCTCTACAGATATCTCTAGGAGTGGCTCAGCGGTATTATTTAGAAGCTCCCTGAGTACCTCAATATGTAATTTATCTAATCTAGAAACCTGAACCTCTTTTGGTTAACTAGATGATTTCTCATAAGTTCTTTACAGAGGATTCCATTAGAGGATTCCATTCTAATTTATGCATATTTATTTCATCTTTTTTTTTTTTAGAGCAAAGCTCATCCTTTTGATATATGCATTATATCAAAACAGAAACAAAGTACAAATTGAATTCACCATTCTCTCTGCCTTATTTCTACCTTCTGTTCAAATTCTTATTTTTTAGTATTTGTAGATTTGTCTTGATCTTTCATGTTTTAGGTCTCTAGAATAAAAGAAGAGGATGACTCTTGACCACAGCAAAACGTATTTCCCATTGACATACTTAACTTTTTCAAGAAATACTTAATAAGCAACTACTACATACTTAGCCCTGTTCTAAGGAGATAGAAACAAAATTTATGATGTGGTCCTTGCTTTTTTAAGAAGGAAAGACCAGGTTTCTATAAATAATAGTAATAATAAATTTCATTTGTCACTTCATATACAGCCTACAACTTTTATTTAAATAGTTTCTTGTTTGCAACATGGTTGGATCATGCTTGGGTAAAATACTCAGACGTTCTGAAAGAACTTTTTCTTCCCTGCAGTTCATTTTTCTAAGATGCAGTGGTGAATAGGACTCTCAGAACTGGATATATAAGAAGGCTAGGCCATATTTGTATCAGTTCCCAGTGTTCTGCAATGCCAGTCATGGAATGTTCTTCCAACCACTTGTGGCAAGTGAAATATATTTTTATTGAGTTATGATAGCTTTCTAATAATACTTTTTTTTAAAAAAAAGGAAACAAGACCCATTCGTTTATACAAGATATGGCTCACCTGTCCCCCTGGTTACTTTTAATATTTCCTTTGTCTTTTCTAGTTTGATAAAATTCAAGTTGGCACTTGCCTCTTGAAAGCTACTGAGTAAATTCTGACTTTAAAGTGAATTAGAAGTTCCAAGTTCTTTGACAATATTTCATAACTTTAAAAAGTACATAGGAGTAAATATAGACCTACATTTGCTTTCTTGGATAAAGTAAAATTGATCTTAATTAAACCCAACTACATTTCAAAAATTGATTTTCCATGTTAATTTAACTATAGCTGCAGTTTCTAAAAAAACTTTTTCCCTGAGAGTTTCTGTATTTTCTAGTGAGCTTTCTCTTTTTCCCTATACCCAGTCTATGATGTGATGTGAAAAAAACTTTCAGGTAGGTTTGGGTTTTTTTGTAACATGGTTCTGCCCTCCCGCATGACTTCCTCTTTCTGTCTTGCCATTAAGCTTTCCACATTTCTACTTTTCCTCATCAAATTTGGAAGCATTAGGTAGATCCACATACTAAGAAGGAGAGATGCATTAGAGTTTTCAAATCATTGATCATTTCTGTTCCTTTACTTGCCCCAGAGTCCTAAAATAAACCAAAGTCTTCTGGTGTCTAAAGTATTATTATTGTATGTTGATCATATAACACAGGATATATGTGTAGAAAAGATGTTGACATAGTACCTGAAAGTAGTAAGTCAGTCATTATCTATCTCCTGAAGAAACAGACCATCTTTATAGCTCCCACTTGCAACAAAGGAGTGAAAGAGAGAGAGAGAGGTGGTATTCTGAACCATAGGAGTATAAAATGACTATGGGGACAGATTTGATAGAACAGAATTAACACATCTAGGCTGGAAGAGCCTAGCAGTCGGTGAGAGCATATGTTATACATTTAAGTGAGTGAGAGTAATGCGTCATAATTGGATTGAATAATTAACTGCAGGATAATGTTAACATGCCATCTGTATAATAATAAAGTCAAGCTTTAGTAGGTAAGAGCTCAAGTCCTGGTATTATACTACCAGACTCTGCTATTTACCAGACTGTGAACTCAAACAATCACTTTACCTCTTTTTCATAAGTGTCTTTGTCTGTAGAGTAAGTATGATAACATACCTACTTTGGCTAAATACACACACACACACACCCGTCTTCCATAAATATTACAGTTCTTTCTATACTTTTTTTAAAAAGCTTTATTTTTGTGCTACCATAAAAGTATTGGAGTATCATAAGGTTAAAGATGCCTAGTTAGGTGTTGGTTGTTTTTACTAGCAAGTATTTGTATTTAAACAATTGGCAATTTTAGCTTATTTTGTAAGAGTTAACTAATTCTGTAGATTATGTTAGTTTTTTTCCAACGTTAATAACTTTTTTGTGATAATGTTGAGTATCTTCACACCATCCCATCCTTATCTGGCTTATATTATACTTTCAGAAAATTACAGATTTACTCATTCTTGGTGGCATTTGTAGTCTTTTTAATGTTTTCTCATCTAAATTTAATAAAAACTTCTTCCTCTGTTTATATTACATTTGGTCTTTCAATATTTTTCTTTTTGTTTAAGAACAGTTTTTTCTTCTTTGTCAATCTATTTTATATGACTTTTAAAATTTCTTCTTTTGAAATCTTTCTTAAAAATGTTGCTTAATACATAGCCTTATATTCCACTTAAGAACTATTTCACTCTTGCAAATACCCTAGAAAAAATAGATTTAAACAAAAAAGTGTATTTTTAAAATTAGAATGTTTTATTTGGACTCTGAAGAATTCACTCTGTGTGGTAGAAATAACATCTAAAGCATTATAGTTTGGAAGTATGATAAAGTTTAGTTGATACATTACCACTTAAAATTTAGATCTTCAGCAGTTGTAGAAATAAATTCTAAAATACAAGATTTGTCATCTTTCATGGTTTTACTTATGAATTAAATCTTAATAATTATGCTCTTCCTGTCTTCAAAATCAAATAGCAACCATTTATCAGAAAAGCAAAGAATACTTAAAAGATGGTGTCTCCTTAGTGTTCATTATCAGTTTGAATTTAAAACTCCATCTTACTCCTACTATGAAAAAATAATTTGAATTACTTATTTCCTTTGGCAATGTGGTACATGGTGTGTTTTCTGTGGAAAAAAATGTTAGATTAAAAGAAAAACAACTTACATTATAAAGACAGGAAACTTCTCTTAAGTAAATCATTAATGGCCTTTCAAAGTCTAGTTCAAGGGCCACCTGCTCCAAATGAACTTTTTGCTGATTTTCAAAATTGGAAGATAGTAACTTAAGGTTCTAGGGTTTCTAGAATGATTTTTATAATTTTTCAAAATATTAGCATATATAAGAATTATTTTCCTATTATTTGTTTTCTATTATACTTAACCATTTCTTTTAATAAAGCATAAACAATAGCATCTCTAGTTTGAGGCTTGACTAGAAAGTCATTAGGAAATTATCTTGGTGGGTAGGGATTATATTCCATTTTTAAATAATCATCTGGTCTGTTCATATTTTCATGGTTTAGTTATAAAAGTGAGTTTTTCATGACTTTTGGTATAGAAATAGAGGTCAAGACTTATGACATTGCATGATACACTTACTCAAAAATCTATATATTGTCTGATTGAAATATTAAATTTGTCTTACATAAATTAAATTTTCAAATAATGTCTTTTAAAACTATGAAAAATAAATAAATCAAGAAATAAACCATGGTCTGGAGCAAAGCAATTAAGTGTTACTACTTTAATACACTGTTATCTTTTCAGGCTCACGAGAGGCTAGAAGATTCAAAACTAGAAGCTGTGAGTGATAATAACTTGGAATTAGTCAATGAAATTCTTGAAGATATCACTCCTCTAATAAATGTGGATGAAAATGTGGCAGAACTAGTTGGTATACTCAAAGAGCCTCATTTCCAGGTAACCTTTTCCTGTCACTCATGTCCCCAGGTCCTCTATATTCCCAAAGTATTCTCCTTTCACGTTATGTTCCAGTTAAATTTTTTTTTTCAAAGATTATTTAGGGCTATATTTGATACACATGTAAATTCCAACTTAGGTCTTTTAATATCCTGATATGCTGAGGATACATAACAGGTACCTATAACTACATAAGATTGTACATCACAGAAACACATCACAATGGATTTTCCTTTGTACAATTAAAGAAAACAACAACCTTAATTCACCATCAGACCACATGCTCAAGACACTTTCCTCCCTGTTATAATGGATTTTTTTTCTCTTTCACTACTATTTTTTTCCTAGCCAATGCTTTTTAGTATTGTTTCTCAATATTAGGGTACAGTGGATGGCTGTGGAACATGAGAGAGCTGTGTAAGGATAGAAACTATTACATAACATGCTCTCCACAGGTGCATAAATAAAGTGTCATTTCAACATCAGCCAATACCAGTGAAGAGTTAATCAGTTTAACGAAGAAGAATCCATTTCAGAAGAGAAGGGGCAGGACAAATTTCATATAAACATACATATAATAATTAAGACAGTGTGGTATTGGGGAAGTGTTAGAAAAATTAACTAAAGGAAGAGGATAGAACCCCAGAAATACATCAGCCATGTATGGCAACTCGGCTTATGACTGGGACATTGCATTTTAGTGGAAAAAGAATGGTGCAGGGATAGAAGAATAAAGTGTCACCAACCTCCGCTGCAAACCTTAGCACTGAAAAGCCAGTGGTAAAGATCGTTGCTCTTTCTCAGCCAGAGACATTATGTGATTCTTCAACAATTTTACAGCAGATATGAAGATTTATAGTAAGGTGGTTTCTACATAAATTGGTGTCAAAAAAAAATAGATGCATGTCAGAGACTATACAGGACCCAGTTGATTGAACCCTTATGAGGCACACTAAAGTATTTGAACTATTCTGAGGACAATGGCAAACTTTGAGTGGAGAGTGGGGGGATGCAGAAAAGAGGGGAATGGGGCAGGTATTAGCCAGAGAAAGTTCAGATTTGTGAAGCAAGATGGTTAGGTACTAAGGAAAGAAATTGTGATTGCAGTACATATAGATAGTGAGAAGTGTGAGGACTTGTGTTTTTTTGTGTTTGTTTTAGACGGTTTTGTTTTTGGTTTTTGTTTTTTGTTTTTTGTTTTGTTGAGCTGGGGTCTCACTCCATCACTCAGGCTATATTACAGCAGCATGATAACGGCTCATCGCAGTCTAGACCTCCTGGGCTCAGGAGATCCTTTCTCCTCAGTCTCCAGAGTAGCTAGGACCACAGACACATGGCCACAACACAAGCTCATTTTTAAGATTTTTGTCTTTTTCTTTTTTTAAAATGTGGAATGCTTCATGAATTTGTGTATCTAAAATTTGTCTCTAAAAAATTTTTGTAGAGACAGAGTCTGCTATGTTGCTTAGACTGGGCTTAAACTCCTGAACTCAAGCATTCCTTGCTTTGGCCTCCCAAAGTGTGGGATTACAGGTGTGAGCCACCATACCTGACCCTACTTTTAAGTTTTAAGCAGTAAAATCATCAGAGCTTGGTGACTGGTTGCATATGACAGTTGTAGAAGAGAGATATGGGAAGTTGATAAGGATACAATTTCTGACATAAACAATTCCCTGAGATAAGGAACACTCTAGGAGACAGTTTTGGACATATTTATGTTAAGGGAACTGGCCACGTAAAGTTTGTGATATCTCAGGAAGCATTGGGGTTGAACCTTTAGTCATGCTATACATTATTACTAAATATTTAAAACTTGATATTTAAAATATATGAAGCTTAATACATTTTTAAATACCAGCAAACAAAACTACAAAAGTTAGGACATTGCCTTCTTACTTCCCAGATCACTACTGTACTATCTTAGTACATATTCCTCTATCTTTTTCTATGTACAAATGTACATATATTTTTCACTAATTTGAGATCATTTTGTACAAGGTATTTTTTTAACTTATGGTTTTTTTCAGATATTGGTTTCTAATTTTTCATTTCAGTGGACTTCCATCTCATATAATACACATCGCATATACAAACTTCTCCATTTGACACCAAAATATTGACAGCTGGTTTGTACATACAAGTTTCCAACCTGGGTCCATGTGTGGCATCTGGTTGAACCATCTCTTTCCCCCTTGATTATGATGTTGACCTATGAAGAGACTAACCTATTGTCCTGCAGAATGTCCTACTCCCTGGATTTGTCTGGTTGCTTCCCCACAGTGTTATCTCTTCTATTTCCTGTTAAAAAAAAAAAAAAGTTTTGTCTAAAAGGTTAATGATTCAAGTTAACTATTTAGAGCCAAAATACATCATAAGTAATATGATGCATTAGAAACTATTTCTAGAACAAAATCATGAACTTCACAGCAACCTGAATGGACTTAGAGTCTATAATACTGACTGATATTTCACAGAAACAAAGAACTGGGTATCACATGTCCTCACTCATAATTGGACCTTAAACAATTATCATAGTACTATAAGAAAAGGACTGGCAGTAGGGGGAAACTGCCGGGAGGGGAGCGCAGGGAAGTGGGATTGGCGGTAGTGGGAATCTGCCTGAGAAAGGGTATCTGCATAATGAACATTTGTATACCTAACCCTGAATTGTACCCCACATCTTTAAAATTAAAAAAAATTTAAAGGAAAAAAAAACTATTTCTAAACTACAATGGAAGACGTATACATGGTTGGTCTACCACTATTGATGCTGAGACATGTCCCTTGACTAAAAATGATGGCGGATTAATTCTTTCCTTGAAATCCTCTCCACTGGGAAGTAATCTGTTGTGTTACTCTAACATTATACAAATTCTATTTCCTATCAACTGTATGCCTACTGATGAACACAAATTAGAAATCCTTACCTAAGTCAGTCTTTTCACTAGAGGCTACAAAATGACATTTTTCAGTTCTTTCATTCTCCATTTATTAGCTGGTGTTCTATGATGTAAAGCTTCTCATCACCTGGGCTATTTAGATATCCAATAATGCATTTCCTCCTGAAAAGGCAAAAATGTACTTGATCCTTCCTTTTACCAATTTTCAAAGTAAAGGGTTGTTTAAAATAGTGATTTCAAATGGTAACACATGAGTTTTTTTCAGTCTTTCTGTTTTTTAAATAGCACTGTGGATCATATGGATTTTTTATTAATTCAGTGTTTCAATCCTCTACAATCCTTACTGATTTTGATTTTTGAATTGCCATGACTTTGGCCAGTTGTGGGCAGATTTTTAGTATAAGAATCTGAAGCACATGAGAGTTCTGGGCCAGAAATATAAAATTGAGTGTTACCAATGTATAAATAGTGGCTCAAGTCACAGGAGTAAATAATACTGCATAAGGAGAGTAAAGAGTGGAACTCTATGGATTGCCTGAGCCCACAGGTTGGAGACCAACCCGGGCAACTTGGCGAGACCTCGTCGTTACAAAAATTAGCCAGGCGTGGTAGCACATGCCTGTAGTTCCGGCTACTTGGAAGGCTGAAGTGGAAGAATTGCTGGTACCCAGCAGGTCGACACTGGGGTGGCTGCGAGTGTGCCACTGCACTCCAGCCTGGGTGACAGAGTGAGATTCCAACTCAAGAAAAAAAAAATAGTGGAACTCTGAGCAGTTGAGAGCTGTGAGTAACTTCTAGCATTTATAGAAAGAATCTTTACATATGGATTTGTGAGTTTTTCTTTGTGAATATTTTCTCTAGTCCTTTACAAATTATTTCATGAAATGACCAGAAATTCCCAATTAAGCCAGTGTCATGACTCATGGCTTCTATTCTGAACCTCTTCATATTTGCTCTCTTCTTTTTAGTTTTACTGTTTTTGAACTTGTGTTATCCATCCTCAAAAATTTTTTAACTTAGTTTTATGTTGGGTATGCACAATTGCAGTAAAAATTATTTCCTTAAGATAAGAAATGCAAAAAAATTTAATAAACAAAATATGCAAGAAATTCCTAGAAAGCTAGATCAAAATTATCCATGATGATAGCATGTTCATAGTACATATGGAAGGTAAAAAGTGTATTATATTCAGGACCATTACTGACTTATTTTCCTTAAAACATGTTTCCTTTATAAACTAAAATTTTTACTGGTAATGTAAAATTTTCTATCACTGATATACAATGCTGATATTTATTTTCTATTGGACATCTTTTTAACAGACATTTTGTACATGAAAAAGTATATATTACTAACATGATAATATTAGGGTAAAAATCAGGGTTCCTGTCATTTGAGTTTTTTTGATACCTAATAAATAGGGATTGATGGTAAATACTGAAGGATGATGATGACAGTGACAGCAGTGAAATCCAGTGCCTTGGAAACCAAGGTTCAGTTAAATCAACATGCCACTTTTAAAAAGCATCACCGAACCAGTCAATCTTGTCACATCTCAAACAAGGAATATGATATTGTTTGATGGCAATAAATAAAACCATATATTTGTATATTTCTTTAAATGATTATTTGATTCAGTTGATATTTGGGAATTTAATAACGTGTGTCTTGGAAATTTTTACTACTCTACCTGGATAATGAACTAGCAAGTTATTTTTAGTAAAATATTTCATCAGTAGCTAATAACCACAGACTATTTTGATTCCTTAAAGTCACTCCTGGAGGCCCATGATATTGTGGCATCAAAGTGTTATGATTCACCTCCATCAAGCCCTGAAATGAATAACTCTTCTATCAATAATCAATTATTACCAGTAGATGCCATTCGTATTCTTGGTATTCACAAAAGAGCTGGGGAGCCATTGGTGAGTAGATAAATTATAATTAATGCTTTCTTAAATCTGAAATATGACATAATTTGTGATCCAGTCATTACTCATTTCATTTTTCTTCTTTTTCATAATATAGTGTTATGAAAACTGTATTCATGTTTGCTTTATCAGTCTCTTTTTGACCTAGACACAAGTGATGCTCTTTCAACTTGATTTACCCTGCAAAATTAAACCAAAATGAAACGTTAAACTGAACTAGAAGCTAGAAGTATGCCGATGGGTAGCAGAAATTTCAGAAAATGATTACTCCATTTCTTCTTACCCTTTGAAAACATGAACTACCCTTTGAAAAAATACTGACAGTATCAAAACATGGAAAAAGTTTTTACTAAAAATTGAAACCATGGTGGGGCTCTATAAGTAGTGAAGTTTACAATTTCCTGCTAAAATTATTATTTCTGGATCCTGACTATAAAGACATTGAGGAACAAAAAAAGGAAAAGCCATGAATAAGTTCATTAGAATGCACAACTACCTTTTTTTGCCTTCCTTTTATCCTGTGGGATACAGCCTAGATATTAGTATATCTTTCATTCTTTAGGGTTAACCCTGCCATTGAAATTCTTTTTATGGAGTTAACACACAGTTTAATGAGGTTAAGATATTGAGGCAGTTAGGAAAGAACATGGGAAAAGTAAGAATAATTCATTTACCTAGTTTTTTAATGATTTTCTTATATATGTTCATGAATATTTAAGTGTTTATCACTAATAAAACAAAGGATTATTCTCGTTCTTGTTTCCTATAGGGTGTAACATTTAGGGTTGAAAATAATGATCTGGTAATTGCCCGAATCCTTCATGGAGGAATGATAGATCGACAAGGTCTACTTCATGTGGGAGATATCATTAAAGAAGTCAACGGCCATGAAGTTGGAAACAATCCAAAGGAATTACAAGAATTACTAAAAAATATTAGTGGAAGTGTCACCTTAAAAATTTTACCAAGTTATAGAGATACCATTACTCCTCAACAGGTTAGTAATAAATTTTTTGTAATATTAAGAGTACTTTTATTTTCTTAATCACACCAGTTGCTATATTTTGCTAAAGAAAAGAGAAAATCAACTGTGATTTAATTGCTCTGAATTGCCTTATTTTGTCATGGGTAAATTTTTGAATTTTTAAACAATGAATACTATCTTACTGTTATAAAAGAAATTTGTGAACACCACAAACCCTGGCATTACAGTAACCTGCAGGTATTGTAGGTAACAGAAGAGCCATAAAGTCTTAATTATTAATCTAGCAAATGTTTTTGACAGCTGGTTTGTTCAGGCATTGTGTTAGGTGCTGTGAAAGGATAAGAATGCAGTCTAAGCCGGGCTCGGTGGCTCAGCCTGTAATCCCGCACTTTGGGAGGCTGAGGTGAGTGGATTGCCTGAGACCGCTGGTTCGAGACCTGCCTGGGCAACTTGGCAAGACCTCATCTCTACAATAAATCAAAAATTAGCCGGGCGTGGTAGCGCACGCCTATAGTTCCAGCTACTTGGAAGGCTAAGGCAGAAGGATCACCGGAGCCCAGCAGGTCGAGGCTGCAGTGGCCAGGAGTGGCCACTGCACTCCAGTCTGGGTGACAGAGTGAGACTCCAACTCAAAAAAAAAAAAAAAAAGAATGCAGTCTAGATCACCTCCAGCTCAGTGTTCATGTGATGGAATATGTGAAGAATGAGGCCAAATCTATATTTTATAACTAATTTTAGGCAAAATAGATCAATGAAAAAGAAAGTGTTTTAATAATAGAGATCATCTAGTCTCATTGTGTTTAGTGAATTTCATAACGAAGGGATATGAGACTGTAACCAGGTAGCAGATTTTTTAAGGTATGAGGTGATTTGTGAACAATAGCTCTAATGAATGGTTATGTAACCACTTAGGTTCAAATTCCAGCCCTGCCACTTACCAGCTTACCATCTATAGTTAGGGATAATATTTATTTTCTCAAAAAATTTTTGTGAGGATTAAATGATTTAATTCTTGTAAAGCCCTCACAGTACCATGTGGCACATAGTGAGTGCTCACCAAGCAGCTTTTTTTGCTATTGTGATGGTAGTGATGAGGCAGCGATGGTATGATGGAACTATAACAAAAGGAAAAGCAGGAAAGTAATTGCAAGAAAGAATTGAAAATTACGTAGGAGTGTTAGAGCTGAAGTTGGAAAGTTTTTCAAGCCTAGATAATGTAGAAATAGATACTTCTAATAATGTTCAGGTTTATTCCAGAAATTCATTGTTTGATGTATGAGCAAAATTATAAGTTTTCATATGTAAGATACTGCCAGTGCATCTTAGTTCACGTTGTTAATATGAGATGTTTAAAAGCCTAGTTTTTACATTTCCATATAATTCGTTGAAATAACATTCGTTGAATGCCTGTTTTAAATTGTTCTTTCAAAGATAGGCTAGATTATTTAGTCATGAATATTAGCATGTAAATTGGACTTCTGAAAATAAATAGGCTTGCAATGAACTTTGGTTAAAATGTAGTTCCTGGTCCTCAAGGAAAATAATTATGAAAAATAAAATGATATTAGAACTTAGACATTTCATATCACTAGTACCTCTCAAGTTACCTTTATTCCTCCATTGGTACACATTAATTTGTGACAACATGAGGCCTGTCTTGGACCTAAGTAGATTGGAAGAGTAAAATCTAGAATGTATTTATTTATTATTATGTGTTAATTGTGACAGGAAGACTTTTTTTCTTCCTTTGTGGTCCAAACTTCAGAATTCTTATAACTTGCCATCGCTATAAGACACTCTTACAGGCAAAATAAATTTTTGTAATATTGATAACTAGGGTTTCGGCCTAAATTCCTTTGTACATTTTGTGCTCGTTGAACTGAATACCATGAAATGCAAGGATATGTAGCCTTGATTTAAACATAAACTTTCCTCACCCACACCCTCTCAAATTCTGCTTTTTACTTAGCATTTAGAGCTGGAGGAGAGGATTGAAATAGGTGAGGAATCATACAAGCCTGAGGCAATCTCAGGCCTAACCTTTTATAGAAACTAAAAGAGACTACAATGCCTAACCTTCCAAAAGAGGGCTAATATATATTCAAATTGGGATTTTTTTTTTAATGAAAAGGGAAACTATTACTCACTATGCTGGAATAATAGGCATAAACCAGGATTGTCAACAAACCATGAGCATCCTAAGAGATACTATGGGGAAGCAAGGGCATTTAGCTAATTCAATTCTTTGACTAGAAGCTCCACCATGTAGTACCGTGGAGCCTGTTTCAGCACTGTTGTTGGGAGAGCAGATGAAAGCCAGGGGCTCTCCCTGTCAGATAGTGGTTTCAAAGTGTGGTGAGTGAATCATCTTTATCAGAATCATTTGAGGGACTTGCTAAAAGTTCAAAATCTTTTATGGTACATAAAGATTTGTATTTTTAAATTTGAGGCCAAAGTGGGTTAAAAGTTGTAGCCAATTTTCAAGTTCTTCAACTTACATAGTTTAGGTTCCCAGAAGCTGTTCATAATTCCATTTGTTTATTAGGGCCAAACTGATGGGAATTCTCTCTTAGTCATTCTTGGAGGCCAGCATAACCTGGATGCCAAACATATTATAAGATAAGAAATTATAGGACTATTTCACTCAAGGATATACAGCTAAAATTCTCAACAAAATATAGCAAATCTGATTCAATTATGTGTATAAAAAGGACAATACAACTTGTTCAAGCTGGATTTATTCCAGGTATATTAGGAAAGTTTCATATTAGAAAGTTCATAAATGGCTCCTCTCGCCAGGCGCATCATCTTTAAACCCTTCGTCATAATCCCCGATTCACCGCCATGATGTCTAGGGCAACCTGGAAGTCCAACTACTTCCTTAAGATCATCCAGCTTTTGGATGACTATCCAAAATGCTTCATTGTGGGTGCACACAATGTGGTCTCCAAGTAGATGCGGCAGATCCACATGTCCCTCCGAGGGAAGGCTGTGGTACTGATGAGCAAAGAAGACCTTCTTCCAGGCTGATCATCATGATGCACAAGGTCATCTGAGGGCATCTGGAAAACAACCCAGCTCTGGAGAAACTATTGCCTCATATCCAGAGGAAGGTAGGCTTTGTGTTCACCAAGGAGGACCTCACTGAGATCCAGGACATGCTGCTGGCCAACAAGGTGCCAGCTGCTGCCCATGCCGGTGCCATTGCCCCATGTGAAGTCACTGTGCCAGCCCAGAACTCTGGTCTGGGGCCTGAGAAGACCTCCTTCTTCCAAGCATTAGGAATCACCACTGAAATCTCCAGAGGTACCACCATTGAAATCCTGAGTTATGTGCAGCTGATTAAGACTGGAGACAAAGAGGGAGCCAGTGAAGCCACACTGCTGAACATGCTGAACATCTCCCCATTCTCCTTTGGGCTGATCGTCCAGCAGGTGTTCAACGATAGCAGCATCTACAACCCTGAAGTGCTTGATATCACAGGGGAAACTACATTCTCGCTTCCTGGAGGGGGTCTGCAATGTTGCCAGTTTTTGTCTGCAGATTGGTTATCCAGTGGTTGCATCAGTACCCCATTCTGTTATCAATGGATACAAACGAGTCCTGGCTTTGTCAGTGGAGACTGATTACACCTTCCCACTTGCTGAAAAGGTCAAGGCCTTCTTGACTGATACATCTGCCTTTGTGGCTGCTGCCCCTGTGTCTGCTGCCACCACTGCTGCTCCTGCTGCCCCTGCAGCTCCGGCCAAGGTTGAAGTCAAGGAAGAGTCGGAGGAGTCGGACAAGGATATGGGATTTGGTCTCTTTGACTAATCACCAGAAAGTAACCACCTCAGCCAGCTTTATTTGCAAAACAAGGAAATAAAGGCTACTTCTCTTAAAAAAAAAAAAAAAGAAAGAAAGTTCATAAATGTAACTAAGAACATAAATAGATGAAAGAGAACCTCAGTGGAGAATCTGATAAAATTCAATACCTATTTATGTTTTTTTTTTTTAAAAAAGACTAGTAAATTAGAAACAGAAGGGAACCTCCTTAATTTAATTTTTTAAAAACTAGAACAAACATTATTCTGAATAGTTCAATGTTAGAAGCTTTCCCTTTATAATCAGAAACTGGATCAATTAGTCTGCCTTGGACTTCAAATGCCAACTTCAGGAAGCTACATTTCCACTCCTAATGAAACCAAAGACCATCATAAACCAAGAGAAACTTGCCAAACTTTAGGCACAATTGTGCAGTGGCAAAAAGGAACTGCCCTCAGGTGATTTAACAAACATTATCTGTTGCAACAGATAAAATCTTCAGTTGTCTTTAAAGATATTAGGAATAAGCAGTATCTCTGTATGTTTGCAAACCAGAGAGTGGTGATCTACTTAACAGTCCTAATGTTCAGACATTTCTGGTGGCAAACACTTTCACTATTACCAACAATGCTGAGGCAAAGCAGCTGACAGAAATGCCACCTGGCATCTTAAACCAGCTTGGTGTCAGCAAGCCTGAGGACACTGGCAGGAGCTGGATGGAAAAGTACCACTTGCTATTGGGGAGCTGGGCAATCTTGTTCAGAATTTTGATGAGGCTTCCAACAATGAGACAAAATGAATTGATTCAACTTCTAAAAAAATAAAATAAAATTTCAAGAATTTTGACTGCTTTTAAAATCTTTGCTTAGGATATGAATGTAAATTCCAAGGCCCTTGAACACTGCTACTTTTTAATTATTGTTTATATATAATTATTTGTTTGTAATTAATTAGTCAAAGAAGCCAGAAAATGAAGTTTAAAACAAAGGTAATGGCCAGGCTTGGTGGCTCAGCCTGTAATCCCGGCACTCTGGGAGGCCAAGGCAAGTGGATTGCCTGAACCTGAGGGTTCAAGACCAGCTCAGGCAACTTGGCAAGATCTCCTCTCTACAAAAAATCAAAAATTAGCCGGGCATGGTAGCACGTGCCTGTAGTTCCAGCTACTTGAAAGGTTGAGGTGGAGGGATCGCCAGAACCCAACAGATCAACACTGGGGTGGTCGTGAGTGTGCCACTGCACTCCAACCTGGGCGACAGAGTGAGACTCCAACTCAAAAATAAATAAATAAATAAATAAAAAGGTAACCAGCCTTTGCCTAGTTAAAAAAAAAAATTAAGAATAAGAGGAAGGATGTTCAGTAGTACCACTTCTATTCCATATTTTTTGATGGTTCTGTAAGTACAATACAACAAAAATAAATTATAAAAACAAAAGGTTTAGAAAGGAGAAAATAAAAGTTCTTATTTACAAATGGGAGGTTTTGCATAGAACTCCCCCAAAACTATAAATTTTAATAGAGTTTAGCAAGGTACTTGAAAATAAGATCAATAAGCCGGGCTCAGTGCCTCAGCCTGTAATCCCAGCACTTTGGGAGGCCGAGGTGAGTGGATTGCCTGAGCCTGTGGGTTTGAAACCAGCCCAGGCAACTTAGTGGGACCTCATCTCTACAGTGAAAATAAGATCAATATACAAAAATCAATTGTGCTTTCATATATCATCAGCAAACATCTAGAAAAGTAGCTAAGACATCATTTACAATAGAGTCAGAAAATGTCACATTTATGTCTAGGAATAAATCTAACAAAAAATTCTAGACCTTAACCCAGAAGAATGATAAAGAGGATCTAAGTAAACATATATCATGAACGGGAAGACAATATTCTGAAGATGTCAGTTTTCCTCAAATTGACTTGTAGATTCAGTGGAATTCCAATTAAAATTCCAACAGGGTTTTTCATGAAATATGATAAGATGAATAGCCAGAACACTTTTAAGGAGATAGAAAGCAGGAAGGGTAGCTTATTATTAATGTTTAAGACTTAAGATATTGCAGTGTTGGCCTAAGAATGAACAGCATGATCAATGGACAAGAGAGCTCAGAGAGAGACCTGCACATACATATTACTTTCATATGTGACAGACGATATAGGAGAGATGATTCAATGAATGGGGGGAAATTGGTTATTGATAGGGATACTATTTGAAATTATGTTTCTGTTTTACTTAGTATATAAAAATCAAGTAAAAGGTGGCATGGTCAGTAAACATTTGAAGATATATTTAAAATCATGATGTAAGATACCGTTCAGTGACAAAAATTATAGCTGTGAATCTACAGCATATCTTCTACGTTACCGGTGGCAATGTAAATTGGTATAAACACATTGGGTGGGAAAACGGTTTAGTAATTCTCTCTTAGAGTTGAATGTTCCCTTTTAGACTTCTCTCTTAAAGCTGAATTACCAAACTTCAGTAATTTCCTAGAGCAGTTCTTACATATGTACAGCAGGAAACATGTTAATAAACATATAAACTCCAAAAGATTACATGCATATGGCATGATATTATTTTTTAAGTTTAAATTGACTAAATACATAATTTTAAAGAGTACATATAGATGCATTAATACTATATACAATACAAAAAGCAAGGAGTTTGTGAGCACAAGATCCAGAGTGAGGGACCTTTTGGTTGGGAAAGCCAGGATGGTGGGATGGGTTGGAATAAAGTCAGGGAACCAAGTATGGTTTTAGCCTTGGATTGGGGTGGCAAGTCCATGATGATTAATTACATTATTAAAACTAACTAAATCTACAAATAAAAGCACTCCTTGCATGAACAAGGACTCAAGTGTGATATAAATTTATGATTAGTGTTATTCTTTTTTTTTTTTTTACGTTGGAGTTTCACTCCTTCTTCCAGGCTGGAGGGCAGTGGCACACTCACGGCCACCCAAGCGTCAACCTGATGGGTTCTGGCGATCTTTCCACCTCAGCCTTCCTAGTAGCTGAAACTACAGGCATGCACTACCACACCCAGCTAATTTTTGATTTTTTGTAGAGATGAGATCTCACCAAGTTGCCCGGGCTGGTCTCGAGTCCATAGGCTCAGGCAGTCCACTCACCTCAGCCTCTCAAAGTGCTGGGATTACAGGCTCAGCCACCGAGCCTGGCTGATTAGTGTAATTCTGAGAAGACTAAGTTAATAGATTTTTTGATAAAATGTATTTGACTAACTGAAGCTAAAATTTGTGACTCCTAGATATTTACCAAAAAGGAATGTGAAATGCTTCTCAAAGCTTTTTTAACTAAACATGTATTCTAATCTTCTTGCTAGTCCCAAAATGTGTGTGTATGTCTGTATTTAACCAAATAGATCAAATTAATGCACTAAAAATGTTTAGAAAAAAAATGTCCTTCCTTGATCACCTCAACCATTGTGTGGAGAACCTCTTAGCAACAATTATCGCTTTGTTCACCGTCTTGTCAGTCACACTGGCGTGTAGATTCTGATGGACCTGGAACTATAACTTTGCGACTAGGTTCTATAAGCAACACTTAGACCATCTATAGCCAGCACATTCCTAAACAGATTACTAGCTGCCTTCAGACTTGACATCAGGGTCACAGTGGAAATGGTCCAGCCATTTCATCAACTTTTTTTCTTTTCTCCTGTTAATTGTCGTCATTTGCAAAAGCACAGCATATTGCTGTGCAATATTTATTTTCTTAATATGTTTTAATCTTTTAAGAAATATCGAGATAAAGTTTGTTTAAATAGCATATATTTAAAGCATACAATTTGACATACATATGCATCTGTGAAATCATCAAAACAGTTGAGTTAATGAAGATACCTATCACCCCCAGAAGTTTCCTTGTGTCCATGTCCAATCCTCCCTTCCTGCGCCCTTCACCCGTCCCTCCCCACCCCACTCCAGGCAACTACTGCTCTGCTTTCTGTCACTCTAGTTTGCATTTTCCATATTTTTCTATATATGGAATCATTACATTCTTTTTTGGATTTTGTTTGTTTGGGGGTTTTTTTTGTTTGTTTTTTGATCTGGCTTCTTTCACTCAGCCTAATCATCTTGAGGTTCATTTGTGTTGTTATATGTATTGATAGTTCACTTCTTATTATTGACAGGTAGTATTTCATTGCATGGCTAGACATACCATGGTTTGTTTATCTATTAACTGACTGATTAACATTTTTTGTTACTATCCGTTTGGGACTTTTACAAATAAAACTGCTGTGAATATTTAGATGTTAGACTCTTGAGTAAATACCAAGGGGTTGAAAGATTGGGTCATAAGGGTAGGTATACCTTAAACTTTAGAAGAAATGACAAAACTGTTTTCAAAAGTGAGTGTACCAACTTAAATGTTCTCTAGCATTGTATGAGAGTTTCAATTACTCCACATATTTGCTAACATTTGATGGGGTCGGTCTTTTTAATATTAGCCATTCTAATAGCAGTGTAGTGGTGAGGCAGGGTAGTTAGTGTAGATTAGACATAGATAAATTTCTTGAAGGCAGTTTTTAGTTTAAATAGGGAATCGTCCTGATGTCCTGACTGTAGGCTGGACTGCCCTGTGGGCTAGAATGTTGACTCATTGTGGACTTCCAGTCCACCCTGCCCTCTTAGCTCATCAAGGGAAAAGCCGGTTAGGGTGGTTCTCTGACCAGGAATCTGAAAGCTATAGAAATAATAACCAGACCAGCTTTCAACTCATAAATTAACGTAGTCACAAAGTCTGGCAAGGCAGTCTATCAAAGCAAAATGCATGTTCCATGAAAAGGCCACCCTCCCGGCATCAGAAGTGGAGAGATGCTGGAACAGAGGATACCTGTGGCCAGCTTATTAACATACTACTCACTAAGTGGCTATATCAACTTTTTTGCTAAATGCAAAAATGCAGTCTTTCTCCAAGATTCCCGTGCCAAGGCACATTCTTCTATAACTCTCCCCTTCTCTCTCTCTCTTTCTAATATATTATGTTTAAAAACTTTGCTGACCACTCTGAAATTCCTTTCAGCAGTGAGTCAGAGGACCCACGAGTGTTGCACCGCACCCCACCCAGCAACCATGGTATCTCATTGTGATTTTACTTTTTCCTAATGACTAATAATATTGAACATCTTTTTATGTACTTATTTGCCACACTTATGTCTGCTTTGGTAAAGTGTCTTCAAATCTTTTGTCCATTTTTTGAGTGGTTTGTTTTCTTATATAAAGTATTCTTTATATATTCTGGATACAAGTGCTTCATCAGAATTAGGATCTGCCAAGATTTTGTCTTGTCTTTTCATTCCATTAACAGTGTCATTCAAGAAGCAGAAGTTCTTAATTTTGATGAAGTCCAATGTATTCAATATTTGACTCTTGCTTTTGTTGTTTGGATAAAAAATTGTTGTACAACCCAGGCTCACAAAGGTTTTCTTCTATATTTTCTTCAAGTTTTGTATAAAAATTCTATATATTACACCTGGGTCTATGATCCATTTACTGTGCTAATTATAGGATATGAGGAAAAGATAGAAGTTTATTTTTTTGCTTATGAATATCCAATTTCTTCAGCTCTGTTTGTTGAAAAGACTGTTAATTTCATTAAATTTGTAAAAATATTGATGATGGCTTCTTCAAATATATTTTCTATTCCTCTGTTCCCCCTGTCCTTTGGTGACTTCAGTTACATGTATATTAGGGTCTTGAAGTTGTTCTACAGCTCACTGATGTGTTAATTTATTTCAGTCAGTCTTTTCTGTATTTTTCATGTTGGATATTTTCCACTGCTGTGTCTTTGGATTTACTAATCTTTTCTTTGGCAGTGTCTATTCTGCTATTAGTCAAACCTGGTGGTTTTTTTTAATCTCAGACATTTTGGTTTTTCATTTCTAGAAGTTCAAATCGAGTCTTTTTTATATCTGCATGTGTCTACTTAATGTACTTAATATTTCCTCTAGCTTCTTGAACACATGAAAATAATATGTAAAGCTGAAATAATTATTGTCATGTTCTTGTTTACTAATTCTATCATATGTGTCATTTCTGGGCCACTCTTAATTGAATGATTTTTCTTCTTGCTAAAGGTTATATTTTTCTGTTCCTTTGCATGCCTGGCCATTTTTGATTGCTGCCAGACATCATGAATTTTACCTTGTTAGGTGCTGGATATTTTTGTATTAAAAATACGCTTAAGCTTTGTTCTAGGATACAATGAAATTACTTGTAAGTAGTTTGATTTTCATTCCTTGCTTTTTAAACTTTGTTAGGTGCAACTGCAACATAGTCTAAGTACTCTACCCAATGTCTCATGAATCATCAGGGTTTTTCCACTCAGTCTGGTAAGAAGAGGAACCATTCTTGACCATATTCAACCTCCATATATTGTTCCCTGTAATGTTTTCAAATGATTCTTTGCCATTAATGAGGAAAGAGTTGCACAAGAGAGGGCTCGGGTATCGTCCTCATGCTCAAGCACTAAGTAGTACTCAGCTGAAGGCCACGGGGAATCCCTCACAGTTCTCATCTCACTCTCTGTGCAGGTCTTTCCTCACTGACAACCTGTTTCATGTACTGTAGCCGCCTTCATTTCCCTGGTCTCCCAGTTCATCTCCTCAACCTGGAGACCACCGGGCTTCATCTGGAGTCTCCCTTCCTGAGTTGCAACCTGGAAACTGTCTGTGCTGTTAGCTGGGGGCAGTTGCGCAGCTCATCTTGTTTGTTTCCATCTTTTAGGGATCTCAGTCTTCATTACCTGATCTCTAACATCTTTAAGGACAAACACTGTCATATGTTTGTCCGATTTTGGTTTTCTTTGGTTTTTGGTTTTTTTTTTTTTAGTTTCAAGTTGGAGGATCCTTGTTACTTCATCTAAGTCAGAAAGGGAGTCATTTTATCTTTATTACCTTAAAATTTTAATTTATGAATAGCTGAATCAAATACATATATAAATATGTTTTCAGTTGAAATTTTCCTCTGAATCATTTCCACTGCCAACTAGTCCTCACCCCTCCAAACAGAAACAAACCATGCTGTTTATCTTCCCAAAGTGTCTTCATTCTTTTGCAAACAAATAAAAATCACATATTCTTACTTCCCTTTCACCTCCTTTTTCATGAAAAGGCTGCATAGTACACATGCTATTTTGAATCTTATTTTTATCACTTTACTGTGTATCTTGAGGATCTTTCCTTATTGGTACATACACAGCCTTTTTTAACAGCTATGTAATGCTACATTACATAGACTTAACATCATTTGTTTAACCGGTTCTCTATTGTTAAATAATTAGGTTGCTTCCAGTCTTTACTATTAGGAATAATTCAATAGTTAATAGACTTGTGCATAAGTCATTCTGAATGTATCGGAGTAATATAGCTGTTGAATACATTCCCAGAAGTGGATTACTAGGTCAGAGTGTTTATACATTTGTAATCTTGATAGCTGCTGCCAAATTGTCCTCCCAAGGGGTTGAACCATTCTTCCACAAGCCTGTTAGGAAAATGCCTATTAACCCACAGTACTATTTATAGAATGTTATCAAATATTGGGATTTCTGCTAGGAAAAAAAAAAATGTTTTCTTAACATAGTTTTAATTTGTATTTCTATTCTAAGTAAGGTTGAACATCTGTGTTTAAAAGCCTTTTGTACTTCCTTTTGTCTGTTCTACTTTAAATTGTTAGTCATTCAGTTCTTTTAGTAATAAGAATATGAAATTGAAATATTTTAGTAGGTAGTGTTTAGTAACTTCTTAATAGTTAATGAACAGTTAACAGCCATAGCCTATTAGTATAGCACTTTAAAATGCATGTAATCAAGTATAATTATACTAAATCTAGCCATATTTTAAATGGTCTTAAGATAATTACAAAATACTTAGATCAAAGATTGGCTTAATTGATTTTTCAGACAAATTTTCAGAGTTCAAAGTAAAATCAGGTTAATCTGAGTTTGAGCATAAAAATAATATTCCAAAATTAGTTTAATAAGTGAAAAATAAGAATGGTTTCTTCTAGAAATCTTTTATCTTTGAGATATGTAGTTTGTATTCCACTTCCAAGAACGATGTGATGTTCAGGGTATTGGGGACATGAATATTTGAAATTTGGACTATCTTGTAAATTTTCTGAATTTTATGATTACAAAATATATTCTGTCCCACACATAAGATTGATAAACACATTCATGATTAGATGACAGGATGCTCTTAATATTCTTCCCTGCATGCGCCTCTCTTGAGAAGTAAGAAGAAGCAGTATGCAGGTATTTTTATAACTTAGCATATCAGCCCTTTTTTCCTGCCTCATTTCAAACACTTCTAATGTTTTGCTTCTGTCATTTATAATTTGCAGGTATTATACCTGTGGACAATTAATTAGAGAGGTAGTTGCTTTACCAAATGAGTGAAGCAATAAAATGGGCCAGTTGTTTGTATTTTGTTAATTTATTATAAGTGGAAAGCCTGGCTTTATTTATGCAATTTAAAAATATATTTTTAGAGTTGCACCACTATGGAGAGGCATCCAGCACTTGTCCGTCAGGTATGATGTCATTCCAGATCATTTTCTGGTACTCTGTTTTTCTGTCTTATCAGTCAAGTACATTTCCCTTGACTAAACTTAATTATCTTAGGTTTTTCCCATTGTCAAAATATTGAGCTGCATGCTACTGTCAAACTAGCCAATTGTCATACTTTAGTAATCTTAATGTTGTCATACTTTAGTAATCTTAATGTTGTTTGTATGCTTGCTTTTTAGATAGTTACAAAATTGTATATCAGGAAAAAAATTATTTGCATACTCATTTTTTAAGCATTAATATTTAGCATTTCCAGAGTTATTGAAAATCACCTAATTGTAAATAACTATGATTTTATTACATGTTCCCAAATTTTGTTATTTTTAAATTATTTTAGTATACATTGATCACATTACTTTTGCTACACTAATAATATATCTACTTGTGTTATTTAAATATCTCGTGTACTTATAGAGGTATGATAAACAAATAGAAATAAATCACATTGTTATTTTGACTAATTATATGCTTCCTTGCTTGTTAAAGTTTACATGCTGATTAATACAAAGGCAATTCTTTAGAAGATAAAATTTTAATCTCTGTAAATACGTATAAAACAAGTCTGTTTTAAGAAGCAGTTGGTCTGAGCTTGCCATCGACTACTAAAAATATATAACTTAATTAGAATTCAAATTAAAGTGAATAAGCAAAATAGTCCAAGTTTCAAAGATCATAACTTACAGTAATAACTGGCATACTTTTATTAATCAAGCAAATTTAAAAGAAATGTATATACATAAATGAATTAAAATAGAAAATAGTTTCAAGGATTTTTAGTATTTAATTTTGGTTTGGGGGCCTTTTCACAAAATCAGTTCTAATACATCTGAAATATATGCCTTAAATCAACTGCATATATTGTCTCAGGATGTTAATTGAAACATAGCATTTACTTGCATTAAAAATTATGCAGTGTTGGTTAGAAAGTCAACTGAAAAGATTGGGAGAAAGTGGAAGAATGGTGGAATAGAATAATTATCAAATTCTGTTTATTTAAAATTAGATGTTAAAATAGAAATGAAATTTTAAAATAATATTAGTATTTATCTTCTTATACCAAATTATCCTTTTAATATTCTGTAACTTGTTTTTATTTATAAAAGACAAGTTCCTTGTCTAAAGTACTAAATACATTGTCAGTTACAATTAAATCACAGTGGTTTGAAAAAGATTTCAAAAGTCCAGTAGCAAATGATACATCTATGGTATTTTTAATTGTGCTGTGTGTTTTAGGTATTTGTGAAGTGTCATTTTGATTATAATCCATACAATGATAATTTAATACCCTGCAAAGAAGCAGGATTGAAATTTTCCAAAGGAGAAATTCTTCAGATTGTAAACCGAGAAGATCCAAATTGGTGGCAGGTTAGTATGCTTCTCAAAATTTCCTCATCTGCTTTTCTATTTTTAATCTTAGATCTGGGCCAATATCTGAATATTAGCATTTGTATTAGTATAGCATTTGTTCCGGTGGCTTTTTTTTTCCCCCAGTGTACAGCTTCTGCTCCATAGCTACTAATTTTATGGACAAAAGACCAAATTGAGAGGGAATTTGTGAGTTGCTGTTAGTAAATACAGAATTTTATTTTATTTTATTTTATTTTTTGAGTTGGAGTCTCACTCCATCACCCAGGCACACTCACTGCCACCCCAGCATCAACCTGCTGGGCTCAGGCAATCCTTTCGCCTCAGTCTTCCAAGTAGCCGGAACTATAGGCGTGCACTATCATGCCCGACTAATTTTTTGATTTTTATTGTGGAGTTGCGGTCTCACCAAGTTGCCCCAGGCTGTTCTTGAACCATGGGCTCAGGCTATCTGCTCACCTCGGCCTCCCAAAGTGCTGGAATTACAGACTTGAGCCACTGTGCCCATCCGTAAATGCAGAATTAACCAGCCTGTGTTACTGTCCGAATGGTTTAGGGATTAGACCTTTGGTTCTTTCACATGGGTGATTGTAATAAAATCTATTGGGCAAGAAGTTACTTAGGGTCATCCCTTTTCAATTTTCGTTTTTTGTTTTTTTGTTTGTTTTGACTAGGAGTCTTTTACTATGAAAATAGTAGTGTTTCTCTTCTCTCCCTCTCATGTACATTCATGGCAAGTAAAGCATGATTTTATAAGGTCTTAACATCTGCTTGCTCACCTCTTCTCAGTTATTGAGAAATGAAGGTTTGCTCTAACCATTTTTTTTGGTTTGGGATTAAAGTCTGTGTTTATGGAAAAAGATGTGTGTTATCAAGCGTATTTTTCCCTCCTTCCATTTTCCAGGAGATCTATGGGATGGGGTCCTTTTTTGTCTCTCCTAATACAGCTTTCAGAAATCACTAGCAGCAGTAATAAGTCTGTTTTTGTATTTGCTTACAGTATTCAGAATAAGAGAAATTGACAAATCACAATGTCTGAAATATTTTAAGCCATCAGAACAAATGAGAGTCTCATTAAAGAGCAAGAAGTAAAAGGAAAGGACCGAGGAAAGAGCTTAACACCAAACTCTAAAATTAACTGAGATACTGGGAACTCACACTAGCACTAACAAATTACGTTGGCTTCTAAGAGGAAATGAATCACAGAATGAGAACAATCTTACTAATGTGTCCTTAAATGAGAACATTATTATGTATAAGTGCACTGTGTGGTGAGAAAACTAAGAAATGGGTAAACTAAACAGAATCCATGATTTCAAGAGGTTTCCATTGAATTTCTTAGAAACCTCATTTTAGAAATCTGCTTTCCTTTCCTGTTTTCTTTATCAAATTTTTTCAATTTCCTTTTTTTTCTTCTTTTTTTATGAATGCCATTTCTTAGTTTTGTCTTCTAATTCTGTCCTCATTATCTTGTTATGATCCGATAACACTCAGCTGCTCCCCTTGATACCAACAAATCAGAGAGGAAAGGAACTGGTAGAAAGAAGTTTATTTCTGAGTTTGAATCCAGGGAGCAAAGCCAGACTCGAGGTCTTTCTAAAGTGGTTCTGCTCACCCTCCAGGCTTTTACAGTTCACTTTTATAAGTCCAGAGTTGTTAGTACCGATACATTAGCCATGTGACTAGCAGAACATTGTACAGAACTTGAGTTTCAGCTGGGCTCGGTGGCTCAGCCTGTAATCCCGCACCTTGGGAGACTGAGATGAGTGGATTGCCTGAGCCCACGGGTTCGAGACCTGCCTGGGCAACTTGGTGAGACCTCATCTCTACAATAAATCAAAAAATTAGCCGGGCGTGGTAGCGCACGCCTGTAGTTCCAGCTACTTGGAAGGCTGAGGCGGAAGGATCGCCGGAGGCCAGCAGGTCGAGGCCGC